>CM036943.2:37142987-37432439 GCA_020352615.2 Yoshiicerus persimilis | reverse complement strand
TTCACTTCACTCTGTGCCATAGACAAGAAATGCAAGCAAACTTTCCCCTCAAAACTCCATTTATGTCGAAATTTGTATCTATTTTTCTGATGGGTGTAGAATTGTCATAAATCACAGTTCTACTGCAATAAACTATTCAATGTTATTCTGACAGCTTAAACTATTGCGCAAGTTAAAATTCTAATGTTTATACTCCATTTAGGTTCATAGGTACTCAATGTTAGATTCATATAGGTACTCAATGTACATGACATAAACAACTAAAGAGATAGTAATAAAGGAGTTAGCCAACAACATTGCTTAAACATGAACTATTTCGCAATTAACTTTATATTCGTACCAGAATGCACACAAGCTAAGGTTTCATTTTAACAGTATAAACTAAATTCGGCAAATACGATAATTACAGGATACACTAGATTAGAGCCATTAGGAAATGGTTTTCAGGAAGGAATGACAAATGTCAGTGCCACATATGACTGCCTAAAATTATACATTTTAGGCAAATATCTTTAATGTAAAATGGGGCGCACTAATTTATGGTTGCCACATATGCAAGCCTCCTATTATGTAAAATGTTTCTTTGCCGACCAGATTTGTGTAAACGGCTTGTCCCAATAATTCCCACCATTAGTTCTTCTACGCTGTTCACCCAAACTAATAACACCAATTCGATTTCAACCATAGCCTTTGTTTTTAAATAATATCGCAAAAATTTTCATAAGGCTTTAAGTCGTCTAGCAGTGCTGTTTTGTCTATTTTCATGGTACAAAATATTTTTCAAGATGGTATAATACGTGCGCAGGCAAAGTATAGTAGTATAACTTAATTTAATACTGTTACTATTAAAAAGCATTTTTCTTAATATACCCCATTCTTATAATGCATCGTCCTATTGTACTACAGATGTATACTATGGGAACACAATACGCATAGATGATACGGGGAAAAACTGAAATACATTAGAATAGCTGTTCCTTATCGAAATTTTAATGCCATTTTCCTCCTACAGCATTAACGGACTGAAAAAATCCCTTATAACTGTTATGCCTAACACCAAAAATGCCACCAAATGCTTATGTAGTGGCTACAAAATTTTGCAAAATTTGGCTGTGCATTTTTGAGCCAGGTCGTGGCCAAAACCTTAAAAAGAAATGAAATAATTTGGCCACTGTCTGAAAAGCATTCCCGTTTCATATCGGTTATTACAAAGTATTCACATGGTACCACATCTGCTTTCAAGGGTCTTTCGAGTGTTATCATTTCTAGGGTTGTGTTGTTTCTGCAACTGCGAAAGCAAACTGTATATCTTTTTTGTGTCCCACCGACTGTTCTTGGCAATGCTTCATTGCTAGGAACTATTAAATATTAACATTGTTAGTAGGGGGGTACAAAAGGGGGTCTTCGTTCAAACTTGGCGCCGCGCGGGAATGCCAAGGGAACTGCCTGTCTCACTCCACACAGGCAGCGGGGCCGTCGCAAGGATTAGTCTCACTAGGGGACTTGAGACAAAGTCTCAAGCCAGACAGCGTCCCCTAGCCCCTACTGGAAGCAAGGGCGTCTCACGCTTTGAACTTGAGACGAAAGTCTCAAGTCAAACAGGGGCATACTACCCCAAAATCCCTGTCTCATGTTTCAAGTTGTGAGACAACTTGAGACAGGCCTTGCCTAGCCGGCAATTTCAAATCCAAGGGCGTCTCATGCTTTGAACTTGAGACAAAAGTCTCAAGTCAAACAGGGACGCCTTACCCCAAATCTCATGTCTCATATCTCAAGTTGTGAGACAACTTGAGACAGGCCTTGCCTAGCCGGCAATTTCAAATCCAAGGGCGTCTCAAGCTTTGAACTTGAGACAAAAGTCTCAAGTCAAACAGGGACGCATTACCCTAAAATCCCTGTCTCATATCTCAAGTTGTGAGACAACTTGAGACAGGCCTTGCCTAGCCGGCAATTTCAAATCCAAGGGCGTCTCAAGCTTTGAACTTGAGACGAAAGTTTCAAGTCAAACAGGGACGCATTACCTTAAATCCCTGTCTCATATCTCAAGTTGTGAGACAACTTGAGACAGGCCTTGCCTAGCCGGCAAATTTAAACCCAAGGGCATCATTGAGTTACTATGTGAGACAAAAGTCTCACTTGAAACTGCATCGGCCAACTCCAAAGATATGAGATTTTTTCAAACCTCACAGTCAAATCTGAGACGAACCTTGCTTAGCGGGAAAATTTTGAATTCAAATCCATCAGCTGAGCCATTGTTTATATTATTTTCAAGTAAATATAAGGCATACTGCTCATAAGTTTTAGTAGAATCGCACGCCGTCTATGAAACTAGATAGGTTTTACTGCTTGAGCGGCAATTTTGTTTAAAATCGCATGATTTTCCCAACATTTCCTAAGCATTTCATATAAAACCGGCATGAAAGAACAAGAATACACACGAATGAGTTGCGATAAAACAAGAAAAGACAAGAAAAATCAAACAAAAACCAGAAAAACTCAAACGAAACAAGAAAAGTCTTATGCAAACTTTGCTGAAATCGTCCAAATGCATCGATGAACACGCTCAATGTACGCTGAAACAGCTAAATCTCGATAATCATCTATGTAGAGATTCTGAGACGAGGCACCTTGAGACCCCCAGTTCAGAAAGCGAAGCCATCCAGTTGAGACAACTCCAAAGCATTCACAGTGGGACAAGGCAGACGCATGCATAGAGTTGAGACAACTCCAAAGCATGCAATGATTTGAGACTGGGCAAAGGCATTCAGAAGCGTGCATCGAGTTGAGACAGGGCAAAGTCATTTCAAAGGATGCATTGAGTTGAGACAAGGCAAAGGCCGAGCCATGCTGAGCCATGAGTACTTGAAAGCCACGGCGAGCGATAGAATACTAGCTTCCCCTCTCTTGCATCAGACCCTCGGTAACTTGATACTTGCAGTGAAGGCCAAGTTCAACTCTCGGAAAGGCAAGTGCATTTGTTCAATAAAGCTGTGTAAATAAATTTGTGTATTGAATAAAGCTACTGCATCTCTAACTGCACTGTACGTAGCAAGCAAGAAGACTGTAGAGGGGAGCGTTCTATATTTAGCTTCGCGTATCATATTACAGAAGGGGAACTTCAAGCAAATGAACCACAAACTTACACGCATAATTACACAGCAGCTAAATATTATTCAGTTAATATTTTACACACTGCAAGGTTTACAATATTTACATTGAATCTCTGATGCTTGTATTGAAATATTCATCATTCGCTGCAGATGGGACCAATGAAATGCCTTTGCTTGACATTAGGGGCGGATCCTTCAACAGGAATAGTGTTGAACAACAGTAGTGTACATTCCTAGTAGTACAGAAAACACATTTAGGACGGCAGAGCCGTGCCGACTGCCAGGCTGACTGCCGGACTGACTGTCAGTCTGTATACATACAAGGCTCGGCAGTCCCATGTTGACTGCCGTGCCGACTGCCGGACTGACTGCTGGGCAGACTGTTGGCTGACTGCCAGGCTGACTGCCGGACTGACTGCAGGTTAACCTACATACAAGGCACGGCAGAGCCGTGCCGACTGCCGGACTGACTGCCAGGCTGACCACCAGGCTGACTGCCGGACTGACTGCTGGGCTGTATTCTTATACGGACTTTATGCTTTTAAGCAGTACAAGATTATGAATGAATTGACTTTCTTTTATTCAGTCTCTAGCCTTTGCCGAGTAAGCAACCCAAATTATGGACAACGTTACTCAAGTCGATTATTTGCGAGACCTTGCACCAAAAACTACATGCCCGAAGGTTCCCTATAGTGGACTTAAGTTATTTTTAGACGGCTGCCCGCCTTGCTGCGAATGCTTTACTCCTGAAGGAAGAGCAAGAATAGCAGCTCTATCTCAGATATGCCCTAAGATGCACCTAAAGGGAACTGAGACGGACGCTGCCCAGGTTACTGTCAAGCTATCAAGTCTAACATTAAATGACTAATGAAATGAGACGAAATGTAAAATGTCAATAAATCAAATGCTGAAATAAAAAAACAACAATTAATACATGGCCAAATCAATTTTATTGAATTCAAAATTTATTTACAGACACATAAATCAACCATTTGCCCAACTAAACTCACACGAGTAACTAGGACTTTGCTCTATAACATTGAAATGTTTACTACAACTTATTCACTGAAAGCAGTCAAGTAAAACACAAGACTGAATTCAATTTTCTAACTTGAATTTCTTCCACTTATTACCATCTACACTTTTCAAATTAGGCTTATCTACTTTAGATTGAGCATCAACTGCTTTAGCGGCAGCAGAACCGTCGAGTAGAGCGTGAACATGAGAGGAAAACAGTTCTCTAGGCAAAAAGTTGTCTTTCACTGCCTGCATAAAGTATTCTAGCCCAGGAAGCTTTGTTTCTTTAGCTTGATATGGTAGCAAACGCTTTGTAGCAAAAGATACCAAGTCAATTATGTTTGAATTGTCAACCAGCTTTCCTTTATACACAAATTGACCATTTGGCTTCCAGTTTACGTCGGCAATAGACACAAGAGCTTGGAGAAGTCTTTCGCCTTTTACCTTCTGAGCAGGGCTAAGATACTTTAAAACCATTTCTACTCTATCATTCTGTTCTTGCTCGAAAGTTTCCTGCCTTTTGCAGAGCTTGTATTCATCCTCACTCACTACTCGATAGATCCTCGCCATTATTGCAGATACTTATTACACTCTGCTCAATAAACTTAGTCAAAATTGTAGCAAGCACATTTACAACAAACAAAATGTTTTTAAGTATAAATTTCTTAAGCTTAGTAAGAGTAAACTTAGCCTTATAAAATTTTTTAAGAATACTTTTATGTTTTTTCAGGCATTTCTTTTCATCAGCATCCAGATGTAGTTGCTCAATGTTTAACAGACACTCTGCAACTGCGGTGATCTGTTCTTTACTTGCCTTTATTATAAGTTTCTTTCTATTCGATTTACTACTCAACACGAGCTTGTTTAAGAAAGATGTTTCCTCTCTAAGCCCCTCCATCATAATGGTCTAAAGACAAGCATGTCATCTGGAAAAAAGCTGCTACGAATCTTATATCTATCTGGAGTTTTCCTAGCAAAGTCGAATATAAGGAACCCATAACCATTTCTATTTACTTTATTATATGCATCCAAGATATAAGCAATGTTCCCTGGTGCAATCTTTCTAGCTATATTACTTATAATAGTCTTATCGTAAGGAAAGTTTTTTACAACCAAGTAGGTTGCGTTCCTAGTAATAGAAACTAGGTTTTTACAGAAGGCATTTTGTAGTAATATAATTACACCCCTATTAGCATGATGAACTTGTCGAGTAAAAACCTTTTTAATGTACGAGTTTAAAGTAGTTTCAAACTCCTGCATGCAGTCATCATACACTACAATGCAGTTATCGCAAACCATTGCTTCCAAATCTTCAATTGAGTTAGTAAATACAATTGAGTCGCTATACTTAGTGAACGCTGGCTGATACTCTGTGTAGTAGTAAAAGACCTTTTCTACTGGCTTTGCTAATACCTCATCCCTTCTTCTCAATAACTCTAAAACAAATGTAGTTTTACCAGCCATACTTGGAGCTGTAACTACCATACTAAAAGGAAAAGCCATATTTACATCAAGTTGATTATCCATCTTAAAGGAAATTAATGTTGAATGTATTCCTTATGTCTTTATGCCCGAAAGGAAGAGTGTCGATGCGATTAGGTAAAATGTATCTAGAAGCAGTGAAGGCGTGTAGAGTTAGTTTTGTGGTGGCTACTGTTAGTAGGCGTAAGTTCCTGCTCACAATGAACTTAGCTGTACGTCTGACTGGTGCAGCGCCGTGCAAGACTTCTTTATACATTCCATGTGTTAACCTTTTGAGAATTGCTTTAGCCACGCCCTTTCCCTTCTTCACTTCACTTTCGTCGTCCAATAATATACTATACTGCTTTACTTTCAGTGCACAGGCCTCCCTAATTCTCTTTCCCTTCTTCTCTAGCTTCCACTTGCCTGGCACACTAGCATTTACATCCGATTTTAATCTATAGTGTGGACTACTCTTATCTAAGTCATGAAAATCAAAATGCTGCTTAATTTCCTCCAACTCATCCGTCAAAGACTTCCCTGGCTTTAGCTCAATGCTAACCATAATGCTATCCGTATCCATCATACAAACTTTCAATCTATTATTAAACTGTGGAGTCAATACATCGTAGTAAAATGAATAAAGTTCCAACCGAGCCAATTCAGTAATACAGAATCCAGTCGCATAAGGCTGCGTGAACTTGATAGTATTCGGTTTGAAAAGAAAAACACTTAAATCTTCATGGATTTCTAAATGACTTTTATAATTATGCGCTGCCAGATATTTTTCACAGGTTTCCGCATCGAAGCATAACTTCGCATTAACATCATTTACTTTATTCCTAAGGCAATAGCCATATATGGAATTCAGGATGATTTTATAATACAGTCCCAAAATTTCACTTATTGCATTCTTTCTTAAATCGGAAACTTTAACTACATAGTCCCTCATATAAGCCGTTTCATTAAATTCTATAACTCTGTGATACTTTGTAATTACTATACCTTTAGTGCAGTAAAACCTCAAAAGCTTGTGATATGAAATGTAATTTTTCTTATCAAATAAAGTTAGTAAGAGTTTTTCAGCGGCAAACGTATTTCCCTGTTTAGCACTCTGTAGCTGTCTAATCTGATAATCTGATAACTCCATTAGCGATACAGTATATTTCTCTGGCATCATTGGGAAAAACGCGTGGGCAGTATGTAAAGCGTCTGGATAGTCAACATCGCATTCGATTATGTATCCTTTACCAAGAGAATCGTCAATTTTACTCACATCAAAGTTTGCTAGCTCGTATTCCTCCAATAATCTGAAACCTGAGATGGGCATTGGCTGCATCATAGCGCTTGGATACATTGCATTGCAATCAGTAAACATAATTTCAGATTCCGGTTCCTTTGAATCATAATCTTCTACTCCTGGAAGATTAGTTTTAACAAATCTAGTGGCAGCTTGTGTCACTCCACCTTTCAACCCTCTGGTGAGCATTAAATACATTTCCATGTCAGGAATGTAATCTATTTTAACTTTGGATAAGTAAAGGAACGCCTGAAAGGAATACCCACTAGATGTAATTGAGTAAGTAGGATCTAAAATGAGCTCTTTCATGCAACTCTTCCGATAATCCAAATAAATATCAGCCAATAAAGTCACATCTAATTTTAAATATAGCCTACAGTAATCCCTAAATGTACGACACCCAGTTTGCGTCCAAACTTGTTGAGCATGTTGATATTCTTCTTCAGTAATTGCCTCATTTTTGAGATCATTAAAGAAAGCTTCCCTAGGTGGCAAAGCAGTATCTTCCCATACACTTGGACCGGTACAATAGCTATAAGGAAAAGGTTGTTTCCGAACCAGTAAGGGAACAATATTCCCCAGCTGAGAAAAAACTGTTCGAGTGCAGCGGAATTTCTCAATCGAATCTCTGAGCAAACTTTCAGCTAAAGCTCCTAGTCCACCTCTGAGATGCTGAATTGAATCTGTAATTCTCAGCTTGTTATCAATTGTAATACTAATAAAATTCTCCATAGTTTTAGCAAGAATTTCTACTCTGTCTGCATACTCAGAACCCATTGCCTGTACTAACATTTTGAGGTCATACTTTTGCCCATTGTGAAACATGCAGTAAAACTCTTTCTTAAACTTTATCTGCATGTTGCAGTTATTGCACAACGTGCAAATATATTGGCCAGCCTTGTATGGTCGGCCAAGATATAGACAATCAATATGCGAATGATGTTTAACTTTTCTATTGTTTTCCTCATAATGCTGCTCACAAAACTGACATATAATCGACCTGGCATGATCTTGAGCTTCTTCTTCAGTCAACTCATTCATAGGCGTATTTTTCTTAATCCTTTCCAAGTACTGATCTGCCTCGAAAAGCAAATTCTCAATCAAATTCTGAATTGGATTCTCTCCATCATAGAGCCTAAGAACTTCCACTCTTTCATCGGAACATATAATGTAGGCATATGACGAAGGATCGTGTAAATCAGTTTCTTGTTCATTAATCCTAGTCATGAAAGCCTCCAAATCTACAAGACATAGGTATGGAACAGCAAATGCTTGTTTTAAATCACGAAACGTTATGCATCCCTCTGAAGGAAAAATTATCCTTGGCGTTTTAACAACTCTACAAATTTCCTCATGCTTATCCAGCGCTGCATAGTTTACAACACCAGTCCTTCTGATTCCCTTTGTAATAAATGACTTATTCAAGCAGTATCTACAAAGATCATATCGATTATCATCGTTGCCAATAAATGCGGAAAGATTTTCAATCAAAGCGTAATGATACTTATCATCCTTTTCTATTAAAAGTAAATTGATATGCCTTTCTCTTGGTGAACGCATTGTAGTTAAAACGATAGGATACGCTACGCCTTCATGACCATAAACATTAATGGAAAGGTTGTTTGCTTTTTCAAATTTAGAGAAGTCTTGAATTGGAACTGGAAAAGTTAGCATTGTTACATCCAGTGGTTTATTTGAATCTGCCATGGATTTGTGATATGTATTAGGATTAGTCCTACGTACCATGTCACCGTCTTCTGGGTATAACTTGGCATAAATGCAATACGCAAAGCAGTAATCATTATTATTTTTGATATTCACTAAGCCTCTTTTGCGTTCTAAATGCTTTGGCGTTGGAATATATCCCCCAACTCTTAATGGCTTATATTTACCAAAAGTAATTTCTACATATAGAAATTCCTCAACTCTCCACCCGCTGCCTAAATGTGTGTAGGATTCTAAGTAACCTTCCTGCTGCAAAAGAGCTGTATTATATATAAAAGGAATGAAATTCCTATGCATCAATACCATACTGAGTGACCGAAAGTAAGCAATGTGTCTTACACCATCTCTTTCCAACCTTGCTGCAGTTATGAATTCAATTATTAGGCCCCTTTGCTGTACTAACATCTCAGTTATTAAGTTCGTCGTAGGAACTCTTAAGGACTCAAAAAGTTCGCTTAGCAAAACAATACCTTGCACTTGAGTATTTCTGTAAGTCAAAAGTCGATTGTGGTGAGCGAAGGACTGCAAAACGAACGGCCCTCCATTGAAAGCTCCTCCAATCTGTACGCCACGCTGCACATTGCACGGCAAGTGAATTCTTCTGTCAAGGAAGGTTTCGCCGCAATACGGACACCAGTGAAAGCGGAAACAATGCGCCCTTAGCTGACTAATCTTATGACAGCGGTAGTGACATCCCTCTACAGAGCAAGTCACCTAAAATGCCAAATGAAAGTTCTACTATGATCAATAATGTCATGTCAATTATGAAGTATAGAAATATATTTATAGTTTTCCCAATTTCTGATTATAAGTAAAGTGCACACCAAATAATTAGCTGGATTATACTGAGATCTCCGTCGGGGCATTTTGTAGATGCTGAAGGGTTGAATGCAGATAGCAGACTACCAAGGAGCATAATAAAAAACAGACAGCCCCCCTGTAAGTACATCTGGAATATGAAAACCGCGGGAATCTAATGATATGCATTAATACAAAAGCCAACGCATTACTTTTATAGTAGCATTCTTATAGTTATACCCTGCCGTGCCGTGTATGTATGCAGCCTGACAGTCAGTCCGGCAGTCGGGATAGGACTGCCGTGCCTTGTATGTAGGTAGCTTTGCAGTCAGTCCGGCAGTCGGCAATGCAGCATGGCAGTCAGCCTGGCAGTCAGCCTGGCAGTCAGTCCGGCAGCCGGCACGACACTGTCGTGCCTTGTATGTCCCTAGCCCTGCAGTCTGCCTGGCAGTCTGCACGGCTCTGCCGTGCCTTGTATGCCTCTAGCCCTGCAGTCTTGTATGCATGCATAGTATGGAAATATTTCTAGATGCTTTCCTTTTATTCAGTGGAATGCAGTAATGATAATAGCATCTTTACATGCTTAATCATGTAATAAAATGAATACTCGCATGCAAGGAATCGTTTTATGTTATTTATTTCAATCTCAAAACAAACCTTTTTACAATTGCATCATTTCTTTTAGTATTAGATGTAAATACTTTAAGGATATCATAGCTAGACATACCTTTAAACGTATGGTAAAGAAAGTATAAACAAAATTCTCCACACGTATTCGCAGAGTTACTTTGAAGTTGCCTGTCATTAACATTAATACAATAAGGAAGGACAACCCCGTAGTACTCAGAACTTTTTCCAAGTGAATCAAAAAAGAAAAGGCGCCTAGGGGAAAAGGCCGCCACTGCAAGCCAATGCTTGCCCGGATTCCCAGAGTCCTGTGAGTTGATGATATAGCAGCTTGGGTATACATATATATCAAGCATATCTCTAGGGATAACATCGCTGTATTTCAACTTCCATTTCTTATGAAGTATACTTAACTTATCTTTTAACTCTAAAGTATTCATAGGCTCGACTTTACAACTCTATTTACATCAATGTCAATGTAGGCCTGGTATTGAGCAAAAACAACAACTGTAATTGCCTCCGTCAGAGCCTTTTCAAAATCCAAGTCGATCTTTAACCGCCCACGTCTTTCTGGTAAGAGGTCGTCTCCAGTACTAGCCGACACAAGTTCAAATACGTTGAAGAAATACCCATTCAGATAGTCCTTCATAGTAAGATTATTCCCCAAGTCTCGATTACTAGCCGCGGTGAATAGACTCATGTAACCATTGAGATACTTCTTGTCTGCTATATTGAACTCTAGTGAACGGTATAAGGCAATCTCATTATCTACCGTCAAGGCAATCTTCTTCACATTAAAGTGTTGAAAGTTGAATGGGTTGAGAGACAGCTTTCCAGATATAGCATCGCTCTTAACCATCCCAATGACGATGAGCTGAGGCAGCTGCCCCATAAAAAGATTGTCAGATGTTCCACTAGTAAGACCGCTGATGACGTTGAAGGTTTTGATTTCACATCTGTCATAGGTATATCTAGCTGCTTTCTTATTCAGCTCCATTTGAATACGATTAAACAAACTAAGAGACAGGGTATGCCTACGTACATAATAGTTAGCTGAAAGAATTTTTACAGTAAAAGGACAGACATTTGAACCTGCTGCTCTTTCTTCAGCACTCCAAAGTACAAAGTCGTCCGAATTACGAGTCAGCTTAATTCTAACATCAACATTATTTATTATATATCTCTTCTGCTGCGCCAAATCCAGAAACAATGGTCCAATCATTTCCACAACTTGACTTCCGGCAATAGCAGATCTTCTCGCCACCATACCGGTATTAGTAGCAGTAAAGTCATCTCCTTTTGTATCTTGATAATACATTACCGCCTGTGCAGCAGTTTCTTTATACGGAGCTCCATTGCCAAGTGTAGAATTAATATATGCTTTTAGAGCATAATTGTTAGAGAGTGTAGTTACTGGATAGTCATTCAATTGTAGATCGGCTGACTGAAACAGCGAATGCATAAAGTTATTTACAGTAGATACATCTGCGGTTTTTGGTAATGCAGCATCATCATGTTTAGTCACTTGAACCAGTACACGCAGCAAACTATTTTCCAAGTCAATAAACGAAGAATTCCCCTCTATGTAGTATTGTAAGGAGGCAAAACGTTCCTTAGTACTATTCTGAGGATATACTTCTTGAGTAGTTGAATATGTTACACCAACATCTGTTGCTGCTCGGGAGAATACATCCAATTCACTACGTATGGACATAGAGCTCCCCTCCGAAATTTCTACACTCATCTTGACCCGTTTCTCTTCTTCTTCTTCTCTCCACTCGACTTTGCTTTAGCTTGTTTCTTTTTCCCAAAGCCAAACTGATTTAGGGTAAGTGTTTGTTTCTTTTTCTTCTTGGCTGGCTTACTCTTTTTTACAGGAACTCGAGAAGAGGAAGAGCTTTGAGTTCTCTTCTTCGCCCCTCCAACTTGCCTAATGACACGATTGGTCTTTTTCTTTTTCTTTTGTATAACAGCTTTGCCAATGAAAGGAATAGTATAAGACTCTGGCTTCAAACCAAGACCTCCTCCTACTTGTACATCCATCCTTAAAACTTTTTCGGGCGAATGTGAAGCGTTACGAATGAAGGTTGGTGCGCTACTGGTAGCTCGAATAAGTCATCACTGAGTATTTGTATGTTGATCTTATTGAACTCGTTTGCATCGAGAGTGATATACTGTATAGTGGGGAAATCTATACTAACATGTTTTCCGTCACTGGGCACAGTATTAATAACTCCAAGTATAGGCATATATCGTGAACCGTAGAAGGTATTCTTTGTTATATCTGAAAGAATGAATGCACGCCTTGGGCCAAAGTAACTCCAGTCAACACTATTGATTGTGAACTGAGCCTTATTCTCAATTTCATACGTCAGATCTAGATTAATTTCCTTAACGTCTCTCTTAGGCCCCAAGAAGAAGACACCACTGCCAAGGAGTATAGCAATATTAGGAGAATGAATATAAACAGTCACATTATCCTTGTCTGCGTCAATGTCAACAGTATTTTCACCCAAAAGAAACGCAACATCAGCAAAGGCTTTTATAGTCTCCAAAGCGCGATTCATGTTCGATATGAGGGACATTAAGTCAAACTCACTGGGCTCCTCAACTTTAACTGTTCGCTTAGGAGGAGGAAATACTTGTTGAAATTTAAAGACATGAGTAGGAGATATGGAGACATACTTTGCATTGTCAATGTATCCTTCACTGAGATGCTCTCCTTTACTGAATATGTATTTTTTCGTAAATCCAAAAGCTTTAGCCAATAGCTGATCAATTACAAGGTTAGCGTCGTCCAAGTTAACTAATTTAGTCTTTACTCCACTCTCACCTCCAATTTCTGATGTTTTAACATTTACGCCAACCTTTATAAGCAAAGTTTCCAAGGAAACAATCAAATTATTGATTGATAAATGCTGACTTTGAGGTATATGATGCGTAATAGTTGAACTCGTTCCAATTATAACTTCAATCTCATTGTCCTCTGGATATCTACCAAATATTTTCCTACGCGTAGGAGTAAACGATGCACGAACTAGTCCACATTCATAATGTTCATGAGGTAACTTTATACTTTTGTATAATTCATTTGTAAAGTACCCTCCTCTATTGCCCAGAAAGACTCTTTTGCACCTTCGGCTGTCGAGATGAAGTGTTATGCTTTCCATTGCTTACTAGTTGTAATCGTTTTATAAGTTCATTAAGTTAAGTGAGAGGAATAGTTGCTCCTCTCCCAATTATAGTTCCATCAGGCTCTCGAATATGAATATGAGTTTCACTCGACCATATCTTATAGCCACACTTTAAACTATAAAACCGCGGCATTAGGGAACAGGATAAATGTCACAGTCAAAATATCGTCCAGGTAGAAAACGGCCAAATTTGTCCATCAACATATAACCATCCGGTGAATTGTAAAGTCGATAAACTGAATCTTCCTTACCATACAGTTTATCCTTTCGAAAAGAAACCCAGCTTACTTCTTTCAAAGTACAACGCCGCTCTATATTACAAATCTTACGTTTTCTCTTGATTATGCTTAATGCTTTCTTGATATCTTTAATGTCATCAACTTTAAATGATACCGTGCCACTACTGTTGCGAATGAAAACTTTTTCAGTTTCAGTCAGAGCATTTGTAATTAGAACTTTAGCATCATTATTGAGAACTACTATTTCAGTTGTGGCCATAACGAAGTATTATGAAGGAGTAAAGTGAGTAAGCTCTGGCTCGTAGAAGCCTCCCTCCAAAGTTTCCAAAGGCAGCTTCTTTCTAGGTATCCTTTTACCGCTCTTAGTCACTCTCGCCTCGCTATACCTATGCACTGTTTCTTTCAATTCATAAGTCGGAGGCTGCGTATCTCGCACTTTACTTATAATATAAGGAGTATCTATAAAATTATATTCATATCCCTTTGTGAACAGATCCTTCCATCGAGATATAAGGACAACATCTCCTACTTTATATTTAGGGAGAATCTTAGGCTGCCGTACCAGATGTTCAAATGTGTTGCGCCATACCAGATGTTCATTGTCATCGTTGACGTCATTAGGAGCAAACTTAGTTGTACGATGTTTTGAGCTGTTGTAGCTATTTACCAGAAGCGGCAGTACTTTTATATATTCCCTATTGCCTTTATGAGTCCAATACCGAGATAAACGGGCTAAGATCGTACGGTGGAAGCGCTCGATTACGCTTGCCTTCAACTCTGAGTAAACATGAATTAATTTAACTCCAATACTCTCCAAATACTTTTTCGTTCTTTTCCCAACGAATTCATTACCACGATCACTTAGTACAGTTCTCGGCTTTCCTAGAGCTTTAATGACTTTTTTCATTGCACTCGCAGCATCAGCCATTGTTTTTGTTTTTAATGGAACTATGTGAGCTTTTTTACTAAAAACATCAATAGCAGTAAGCAAATACTTGAAGCCCTTATTCTCCTTTGCATATTTCTTTAAATCTATCAGATCTATCTGTACTTGCTCATGACGGAAAGGTACCATAAACTTTCGTCTAGGAAACCTTTTATTAGCAGGCTTGTGCAGCACGTAAGGCTTTAGCTTGTGTAGCTCTTTTATAACAAGGTTCTTGTCCTTAAGACTTCTGTTCCTTATGAATGAAGCCGCCCCTGAAAAAGAGCCAGCGAATAGAGGGTTGAAGTACTGACGCTTAATGTTAACTGCCATTCTCGAGCAACGAATGACAACTGCCACAGTCTTCGACTGAGCGCCGACCGATATACACTACAAATGTTTTACTCTCACAATGGAATCCTATCCTGAAGATAATTCTTACTTGTTCTTATACTGCATGGATCCTGAACAAGACAGCAACTGCCCTGGATGTTATGAATGTGACACATGCCACGAAAGATTTTGTAATGGGATTGAATACGGGATGTGGTTATCTTGCAACGAATGCTGCTAAGAATTACTACATACAGAACTTTAATTTCAGCACAATATTCAGGTACGGCAGTCAGCCCAGCAGTCAGTCCGGCAGTCGGCACGACACTGCCGTGCCTTACATAGCCCGGCAGTCATCGCAGTACTGTGTTCTGCATTCGTTAATGCTACTTGTATTTTGTTAAATAGAATGGTTGGATTAATTGAATTCTCTCAGAATATAGAAAAACATGTCATAAGTTTATGGTATGCCGATGTGACTCATCCTTTACTTAAAAGAGAATTTAAGTGCTGCTGCTCACAAGCGACTAGACTTGCTTGCATACAAAATATCATATGCTCAAATCATCTTTCTTCTACATTATACGTTACACTATACGAGTCAAGTGCTGCACTCCTAAGAACATATAACTATAAAGCAATATCAGCAGAGAGGAAACTGTTTGTTTACAATAACGGCAACCCTACTTGGAGATTACATTTCCAAACGCCAGATACACTGGCAAAGAGTTTTGATATACTTTTACAGAATCATATACATAATAATGAATATAGTATAGCAGTAATAGGAACCTGTGTAAAACAGATTTTGAGAGAAGATGCTGTGGCAAAGCGGAGAGAGCTAAACAGTTGGGTTGAAAGGGAATTAGAGCTTATGGACTTTGATAAACTACATTTATAATGAATAAGCTCATACCCTGCAACGGCCCTGTAGTTAAGAACTACGTAACCCTAAAGAGCAGACTAGATAGTTTTAAGACTTGGCCCCTTAGCTTTGTAAAGACAGAAGATTTAGCTGAAGCTGGGTTTTACTACTGCGGCCCTGGAGACCGTGTTCAGTGCTTCTACTGTGGAATGCCGCTTGAGCAGTGGGAGGTAGACGACTGCCCTTTCCTTGAACATGCTCTACACTCTGATTATGATGCCTGTGCGTATCTAACAGTAAACAAACATAAGATTAAAGACCGAAAGCCTCTCCCAATAGTTGAGAACGATAAGAATGTGTGTAAAGTGTGCAAATTGTTCGAGGCAAGGTATGTTTTGCTACCGTGTGCACATTTTGGATTCTGCCCCATTTGTGTGACAACTCAATCATCTTGTCCGTGTTGCAGGATGTCAATCTCGTCTATACTTAAAATATATACATAATCATGAACGTGAAAGACTTAGCCGTCCCTAAGGGCGGTATGAAACATCCAGCTTACGTCAACGAGAACACAAGAACAGACTCATTTGCAGTTTTAGAAAATATTATTAACAATTATGAGGAATATGCGAAAGAAGGATTTTTTATTACAGAAGAAGGATTCATGTCATGCTTTTATTGCAACTTAACCTTTTTCAAACTTACAGACATTGACAAACGTTATGACCAACACCATAAATTGTGCATATTTGCAAAGTGCTACCTAATAGACACTAAGGAGCTTGACGAACCAGTGAATCCGTGTATCATCTGTCATGTGAGAAATGTAAATTTCGTTTTAATACCGTGCAATCATATGTTATCATGCGAAAAATGCATTTATAAGTTTAATACATGCCCGACCTGCAGACGGATTGTCAAGACCGTTCGTCACGTCTTCATTTAAAGGTATCAATACTTTTTCCGCCACGGAAAGAATGTACGAGGTGGATATTTCGGTATCTTTCTCACATGAATAGGAGGTGACCAATTCCACTTCAGCTTAGCAATCTCTAATCCACTTTCATTCGTCTCATCGCACTTCTCTTCTCCCTCCTTCCCTTTAAAGCCTTGCAAGGCTTTGATGAAGTCTATGGATTTCCTGCAATGAATTGAATACTGAGAATTATACATACTATACATTTAATGTGAAAGGAGAGCTTAAGTACACTTACTGAGTACCGTAGAATAACCTACTGAACAAAGCATGTTGTTCTTGGCATCGCTTCAGATCCTCTTCAGCCTCCTCTGGTTTCTTTATTGAGTAGTGGAGATTATAGGCATAATCACCAATCTTCCAAAGAGGACTGTCATCCCAGAAAGCATCTTGACACGGATGAGGTACTTCTCTTAGGTCAACGTCGAAAGGATCATAGCCATCAATGGTAAAGTCATCAAAATCCTGTTGAATGCAACCCACTTCATGACGTGGCAATGCTATTTCCAGTAAAGACTTGGTGTATTGATAGTAGCATAACACGACAGGATCTTTTTCCAGAAAAGAATTCCACTGTAGACGGATTTTATTGAGGCAATTGATTAGTGGCGCATCTGGCTTAGGGTCATTGTACGTTCTTTCGCTTAAATAACACCTGCACTTATCGCTAATGACACAGTCCACTGAGGAATCCCTATAAAAAGTTATTTTATACACGTGGTTCTTTGAAAACTGTATTTCAGTTAGGATTACCATTGCACCGTCGTTCGTAGTCAAATACAAACTACTTGCACTTGTACGTCACCGCAACCCTTCGCAGTAAAGTTTCAGAGAATCCCATCTGCAAGTCACCCTTCAGCCTTTATACATTCAACATCTCTCAAGTAAGCAACTGACAACCACAATGGAAAGAGCAAAGCAAACTATCTATAACAAGTCGAGGTAATTCAAAATCACATTTCTAATAGTAATTCATATACATAAGTACATTAGAGCGTACACTAACAATACGTAATTGCATTTTAAGGTTACGCTGCATGGACTGCGACTACAGTCACCTGGACCGCTGTCCCGACCTCGCGGTTTACAATGCTGAAGGCTATCAGCGCTGCTTTGACTGCCACTGGACGGAGAAGAACTTAGCCGCCTACATGATAGGAAGGGATAAAGACGTGGAAGATCTCCGTCAATGGAGGCGCACCTCGGAAAACACCTGCTGTAGCTACACCTGCTTTCTCGAAAAGCTCAGCTACCATGAAGTTAGAGATGCAAGATTCTATCGATTTCTGTCTACGGTTCACGTGTTGTGCGGTTTCTGCCTTAATGAGGACCGCGAAGGAGATTGCGCTGATTGCACCTATCAATATCCTAGTTCGAAAAGCCAGCCGAACTACATAAACCCTACTTTAGCAACGTAAGTAAACTAATATACAGTATCTATGTAATATGAGTAGTAAAAGTAACTAATTATTGTATGCATTACAGATGTATAGGAACTTGCACCGAGTTGCGAGTTCCCGAGTGGCGCAATCAAGTTAGAGAGTGCTTGGTCGGCCCACCTTTGAAGGACTTGACCAAAGAAGAAGAGGACGACTACTTCCAATGGAAGATCCGTGCTGAACCCCTCCCCATGATTGAGAAAACTACAATTGAGAAAACACCTGTAGCCGGCCCATCGCAGCAACCGATGCGAAAGGAAGAGAACGAAGAGGAGGACTTTGTGAACTGCACTTTAGTTCCTGCAGTATGCACAAGGCAGCATCGGGAAGAAATTACCTGGAGAAACTTCATGAAATACTCTTCTAAATTCCAGGTAGCTATTGATATACTAATTAATTATCAAATCATAATCTATCATAACTAATGCCTAACTCCTTTATAGGCAAAGGCACCACGACTGGAGTCTCCGACAACCCCTCTTGCAGGGCCATCCAGCAAAGTCCGAAGAGTTGTAAAGGCCAGGAAGCGATTAGACTTCTCAGACTTGTAGTGCAAAAGTTAACAGGCCAAAATTTTTCCTACATGTCTGATTATCGAGATTATGGGTGTTTGAGCCAAATCATCGGTGTTTTTGGTCGATTTCAGCAAAGTTTGCATAAGACTTTTCTTGTTTCGTTTGAGTTTTGTCATAGTTTCATAAGATTTTTCATGTTTTGTTTGAGATTTTGTCTTAGTTTCTTAAGATTTTGTGAATTCTCTTAACAGCTTTTCTAGTTTTATAAGATTATTTTCTTGTTATCATAAAGGTTTTGTGTCTTTCTCTTATGAAGTTAAGTTATATTTATACGTAGTATACTCAGAAATATGCATGCATCCTACGTACATACAAGGCACGGCAGCACCGTGCCGACTGCCGGACTGACTGCCATGCTGCATTGCCGACTGCCGGGCTGACTGCAGGGCTGACTGGCTGTATACTTATAAAGCCCGACAGCGCCGTGCCGACTGCCGGACTGACTGCAGGCAAGGTACGGCAGAGTCGTGCCGACTGCCGGGCCGACTGCCATGCTGTATACTTTATAGGTACACAAAACAATTCATTCAGTACTTGTATATAAATTTTCACCTGTCTTATCATTTGATATCAATTTAATTACTGTTACCAATATTTAATATCAATCATTTACTTATATTTACTATATAACTTTGATAAGTTTTACTATATTCTATATAACTTAGCGGTATTAGTTAGAATATCAATATAGTTATAAGTATTTTCTATATGTAATGCCTTATATATTAGTAAAATGCGTGTGTTATAAATAAACTTGGAGTAAAACGTAATTATTGCATCATCTTTTAATTCAAAACGTTCGTACGTTGCATGCATCTCGGCAGACAGAAGCTTAACATTGTAGATAGGGAGTGGAGTAAGGGAAAAGCATAGCAAGTGTTGAGTGAGAACTTGCATATGTACATACTTAGTTTACTAGCAGACTCTTTCACAGCGTTGGACATGGGAATAGAAGCTTAGCGGGAGGTAGAAGGGACGCCTGGCATAAAAAATAACAGAAGGGAAATGCAGTATGAGAACGCATAGCTCTAGTGCAGCAGCCAGTGTTATGCATATAGCATACAGTCCCTGGAAGAAGGGCCGAAGGGCCGCCTTGCTGAAGGAACAGAGCAAGCCTTGGCTGTGCATCTTAAAGCATAGCGTATGCATAGCGTGAATCTCTGCAGGGGAGTCCCCTCACGTAAAGCATCAGTGCACGGAGAAGGGAGTGAGGGAAATGCTTGGCTAAGGCATACCATAGTAAAAGAGTGGAGCGAGAACTCCACACACCATAGCATGTAGAAAAAGTACAGGGGTTGGAGGGTTCAATAGGAAAATAGCATTGAGCAATGGTAAAGTGTGTGGTGGGTTGTGGGAGGCTTGGGAGGAGAACTTAACACGGTGTGGAGTAGGCAACCTTTGCCTAGTGTGCGAGTGTGGAAGACAAGCAGAGTAGAGTAGGTGAGCGAATGGTAGAAGACAAGGGCGGAGCGAACAGCCAATGAGCGAGAGGGGAGACGCAGGATTGGGTTGATAGCTTAGTACCAGGAACCATTCAGCTCAGTCTTGCTTCAGAGCTCAGAGGGTGCAGACGTCTCCACGCTGCTCTCGGGCTCTTCGGGGGGTCGGCTCTGCTGTGTGGCTACTAACCACACTGCACTCCGTCACTCGGGGGTCGGCTGGGCGGATGAAGGAGATTAAATATATATATATTATATATATATATATTATATAGGGACTGCCTTGCTAGATAGGAATGATATGACTATGCTTTTTTCTCGCTTGCAGCTTCGGGGGTCGGCTGTGCCGATCCCTCATGAACTATACCCGCTGTCGACCCCCGAGTCGACAGCGGGTGGAAATAGGGCAACCCCCCCTTGTACTCCCCTACTTCAGCATATGTCCCCAATGTCCCGTTTATTCCGCGGGCTGTGGGAAATGGGAAATATGATACATTTTCCAATATCCTACTATGGAACCCTGCCCTGTTTACATTTGGGAAGTATAATATTTTATCATGGGAAAAATACTTCTTAAACCATTAAGATCTTTGTACACTTTTCCATAATGTTAAGTAAATAAATAAAATGAATATAATAGAAAAGCCTATAATCCTATTAAAATGAATCCGAGAAAAATGTGCTACTACGTATATAAATGATATCGTGTGATTTATAATATGCATTTTAGAAACAACATAGTTATTACCTCTGATTTCCTCTGGGGTGAAAATGATGAGCTTTCTGCACTGTTCGGGACACACTTTAATCCAAAGCTTAAGCATCACAGGAATAAATAATTTGCTTTCGTGTTTGCGGTTGCTTTTAAACATTGGCGAAATTTTTGGAAGTAAAAAACTAAATGTTACACCTAGAATGATAGACAGAAGATTTCCCATGGCTGGGAACCATAAAGGAGAGATTGACAAAATTTGTATAAGTACACTATCGTCCCTATCCTTCCAATACGGAAGTGTACTGTTGCAACCGATGTAGCCCTGATAGGGTAATTTCCCTTGGTTTCCTGCAATTGTCGATCCTCCTCCAATAAAGGCCATGATTATAAAGGCAAGGCCCATTCCTGTTGTCGTTCCCTAAATTATTTATTTAAGAAAAACGGTTACTAAATATTAAATTGAGACGAGACAAGAAGTAAGATTGTATTTAATGTGTACAGTAATTACAGCGGAATTCGTCCAAGGAAAAAACATTCCACAAATAAAAGCTCCCTGAAATAACAAAAATAATAATTATTAATGTATTTAGGATTGCAAAAAATTAAAATGCTCATTTTGTTTGCAAAAACTTACAAAAGTTGGGCCACCGAGCACTCCTAGAAATGAAGATGCAGCCTAAAAATATTCATATCCATGGATTAGTATCTATTTGCAGTTTAATACATATTTGAATAATTATTTGCAAATTCATTAGCGAATTCAAAAAGAATAGATTCTCTTTGGTTTACCGAAAATATGCTACCCATTTCTGCAGCAATGAAAACAAATCCAAAAGCCAACAGTCCCATAACGGCAGAAATAATTTTTGCTGTGTATGAAGATTTTCCCCACTCTGGTTTCCACGATTTTATGTAATCCTCTGCGCAATTTGCAGCTAATGCATTAATAGCGCTTGAAACGGTACTATTAACATTCCAAAAGCAATTAAAAACAATTCAAAAGATTTCCTGCAACTTAATTATTACTTGTGGTGTAAGTTTCTACCTTAAAGCAGCGCAGGTTATCCCAGCTACAAAAAGTCTTTAATCAATAAAAAGTTTTATTTAAATTATTGTACAAACGTTTTATATATTATATTTATTATCTTCATCGATAATATGATAATAATGACATTTTTGTAAACGTACCCTGGCAGTCCTGGCCATTCTTGTAGTGTATCCATTACAAATAGGGGTAAAATTTGATCACTTGCTTCAATGCGCTGTAATTACAATTACAATTATGTGGAATAAATGTCAATGTAAAATTGTCTCATATTACCAATGTAAAATTTTTAATAAATAAAACCTTTAAGCCAACAAATGGATCACAGTCAGAGTATGTTGCAAAAATGATAACCCCAGTAAGATAGCATAATCCCATCAGGAAGAATAAACCAAATAAATTAATTATCAGCGCTCTGAAAATTTTAAAGTTATATTAGGAATTTATGAATGAATTTCTTTAGCTTCCATGAAGAAATAGAAATATTGTGGGATCCGAATTATTTAATATGGCAAAAGTTCATTACTGTTTTACTGCAGTCATACTGGGCAAAGAAATGTAGCGCTGAATTTGGGCCTGGTTAGCATACCTGAAATGAATAGCAATTTTGTATTTAGTTCTTTAAAGATTTCCATTTTTTGATAGATTTTTTACGTTTTTAGACAATTACAGATTTACTTACATGGGCAACCATTGAAAATAGCCTCCTATAACGGCCGTCCAAAGCGTGTGCCGTGTTCGTGGATCGAAGTCCCTGCTATAAATGTAAATTATCAAAGAAATAAACTCTAGAAATCGACACAATGCTTATGGCTTATGCTTATAATATTTTTTTAAGTGTCTATAAAATTTCATAGAAACATCTAAGATATATGATTTACTGTTTAATACTCCGACCGACAGTTTATACATGATAAATGAATATCTGCATGTAATTTGTCTACTGTACGATAGTATAAGTATATATTATGTTACTGTACTTAAAAAAGGTATTTCTGCCGTGTGAAGAGAGTATATGCCAAACTTCTGATGGTCCACCCGCTTTCCATGTTCCAATTGCGGCGACAACAGTAATAGATATTAACATAAGAATTGCTTGTATGGAATCCGTCCACAAAACTGCTTTGAATCCTCCCTATTATAAACAAAGACTCATATATTTAATTAAGGATTCCTAATCTGAAATTCATATGCAATATGCATGTCCTCGAAATCCTCTTACCATTGAAGAGTAGAAAATGCACACAATGAACATTATGGCTACAAGATATTGCCATTTAATTCCAGTCACTGAAATAAAATATTGGATAATCATGAACTAAATGGGTAAGTATAGTATAGGTTTATAGACTTAATTTTAAAGATGAAGTGCAAAGAAAGCAAACTAGTGTATGTAATTAAAATTGTTTTTAAAATAAATGCTTAAATAGATGATGTACACAAGGTACACTTGGCAATCTGAACATGTTAGAAATAGCAAAGGGGAAAAGAAGCATAGATGAGATATTGCTTACCTAAACCAAGAGAGATTGCTGGTCCATAAACCACTAATGCCATCAGGAATATCTGTGCAAAGCCAAAACCACATCATCGTAAATACATCAATCTATTTTGTAAATGCTATTAATCAAATATCACCTAAATAAAAATGTAGATTTTTCAATATATATCTGAAAAGGGAATTGTTACACATGCATATTTCTGACGCAATAAGTTTGCACTCGAATATTATTTAGTGATACAATATTACATAAGAAAAAACTCATCTTAAAACTCTCACATCTTTTCCTTAACCATTTTAAACACAGAAACATTTTAAAGACCCGTCATCTATACGGAGAAAAATTTTAAAATTCCGTCATCAATACGGAAATATAGTTAAAGCTCTGTCATTAACACAGAAAGCCTTAACCGACCCGTCATCTATACGGAAGACATGGTTAAAATACTATGTACAGTAAAATCAACATTTTACATACAAAAATGTATTACTTTAAAAGCAAACATTTAATATTTACAATTAGACCACATCGTTCCTTTTAAGAAATGGGCATCGTTAGCCAAAGGTCATACATTATTTAAACAATAACACAGTACAAAACTGTATTCTAAAATTTTAAAATATAATTAGACCAAATCGTTCCCTTTAGGGAATGGGCGCTCTCAGAGCAGCCAAAGGTCATATACTTCGCAACAATATGCAAAACAAAATTTGCATACAACTTCGAATCTACGCTCTACGAAAATCTTCGATTTAGTTGCAATTCAAGGCAACAAGAATTTACTTAAAGATGCACATCATTGAATGATGCATAGTTTAAAGTAAAATTATCTTCGTTAACAATCTTCGTTAATAATCTTCGTTAAAATTCTTCGATAAAAATCTTCGTTACTTCGCTTCGATAATTACAAAATCTATTGTAATAATTTTACCATCAGTTAACAACAAATATAATAATCATCAATGTTAACTTAAAAATACTTCATAACTTCGATAATGTACTTCACAATCTTTGTAAGCTACATTAAATATATTTTAAAGCTAAATTCAACTATGCAAAATTCACTGTATTCTACTGACTCAACCTCTACACTTCAAATCAACTTCGGAATATTAATTCTTCAAAATGTTGTATCTACACAACGATTTATATTCAACACTAACTAAAATCTACAATCTATCAATCAATTTTAATTGAAAATCATTCGGACTTCAAACTGAGAGAGCGTTAATGATGTCTCAACATTTAATCACTGATTATCCAACAATTTTCTTCACAAAACTTTTAAGGATAATAATTTTACTCACCAATTTTCAAGACATCAATATTCTTCTTCAAGATTTAGTGAAAATTTCTACTGTTATTCAAATATGTTAGCAATATAATATTAGTATAATTTAGTATACAACTCTTCTAATAACTATTTTCAACTCAAAATATAAAAACCAAATAAAAATACAGTTAAGAATTAGAAATTAAGAATTTAGATTTAGAAAAAGCTCTAAATATTATTCAAGAGGGCTTGAACTTCCTTGGGTTAGAGATATGTTACACATGCATATTTCTGACGCAATAAGTTTGCACTCGAATATTATTTAGTGATACAATATTACATAAGAAAAAACTCATCTTAAAACTCTCACATCTTTTCCTTAACCATTGTAACAAGGGTACAAGAGAAGAGAACCTTTTTACGGAATGTCAAGGTTATCTCAACTCTCGTACTGCAGTCCCTTCCAGGAAAAGTACATCTCCCTTCAGTACTGTACTTTACTAAACTATTAGCTGTTTTAAGTACTATAAGATTACTTTACACACTAAACTGAGTAGCAAAGATCAATGTAAACCAAAATACATTTTCTACGCAGTGTACTTTGGTCCTTGATATAAAATAACGTGTAAGAGCTCACTCAGCATCAGATTCAAATCAGTTTCCGAATAATCTCTCTTCACTTACAATCAGTCTCTCTTTCGGATAGAATCTCTCTTCGTATTTTTACTCATAAATGTAAACTCTTCAATTGTGTTCCTACTCTTCAAAATAAATAAAGTTCAAAGTTAAATCAAAACCTTTACTTAATGCGTGAATCATTTTATTTTCAGCTATCCTTCTTCGCTTCGAATTAAAGGTGGCGATGTAAATTGTCACAGCTAAAGGCTTCAGTGGTGTAACACTGAAGTAAAGAGCAAATAGATTATTAGAATCTAAAATAAAGAGTCTTGTGCGTAAGGCTAAATACAAATGATGCATTACTCAAAGTGCTTCAATTAAGAAATGCTAAAGGAGTGAAAACACTCAAAGAGCATTAATCAAGTTTTATATTGTAAAATGTCAAAGAAGCTAAATGCTTAAAGGACATTAACATCGAAGTTATCCTCATTCCTAAAATTTCAAAGTTCTCCGAAACCTAATTAAAGTTACCCGACCAATGTTAAAATAAACAGCACGATAATTATCTCTACCAAGTATATATTTTGAAACAGGTCCCTAAAAATATAGAGCCTGTAGCAAAATATTAATGGTGGCCCTTAGAGGTGTGCCCGGTCAAGAGTAAATCCGTAGGCACAAAGGAAAAACGAACCCAGCGACAAAAATTCATCAACAGAATTTTCAAAATTCTAAAATGCTCATATTAGCTTTTCACTGACCCTCCCTATGTACTTTTATACTGACATACTGGCATTCGGTGCCGGGTCAGAGGAATCTATGGCAAAAATTTTCACGGAGCCCAACAACTTAGAAAACTAATTAGTACAAAATTTTATATTACTGGCTTTCGAGCCAGGGCCCCCAAAATGCTGTCCAAATTTTTCAAAAATGCCAAATACTTAGGACAATTTCCATAAAAATCTCAAATAGCTCCAAATGCATATTTATGCTTTAGTAATTATTTAAATCAAAATTTTGAAAACTTAAATGCCCGCCGGAGGCTCTGTCCAATTTCATAAAGAATTCCATAATGATTGAATTATTTTCCAAATTTTCTAAACAAATTTTATAAATGTACTAAAGTCTTTTAATGTCCAATGGTGGACAATAATCAAATTAGGCCAACATTTCATAAATACTTTTGAGATGGCTTCAAAGCCAACGATAACAATAATTAATCCGGAACCTACTACAACTATTATTATTACAATTGAAATTCTTAATTTAGAGGAAAACACGAAGCCAATTAACAAAAATAAGGGTACACATAAAAAGAAACCCAACAAATCAAAATTTTTCTCCATGTAAAAGTAAATTACCAATTTTCAAAATGAGCATTATACTAATTTCTTATCCTAGCAACGAAATTTCTTTAGTTAAAGAATTTCGAACACTTTTTATGCATATGTTAGACAACAAATATCCAGGAAAATCTATCCAATTTCTTTTAAGCATGAACAAAATAATAATTAGACAGTTTAACCAAAAGGAATTAATTCAAGCTAAAAATTACTTCCTTCAAGAATTTTTTCCACTATTACCATCAAATTCAACTATTTCAATTCTCTAAAAATTTAAACTTCAAAATGGAAAACACAATTTATGACCACTATAGTATATTCATCGTATATTCTACCGATAACACAATTAGCGAAGATTTGCAAACCCACATATTTTTCATGTTAGCAGAAACAATTCCTGATTTAGCAATAGATTTTAATATTGAAAAAGGTCTAATAACTATTCAATATTTTGATGAAGACCAACTTCCTATAGCAAAACATTATATAAAGAAAAATTTACTTCCTTTATTACCATTTCAATCATTTATGGTAGTTTTTAAAGAACAATTTTAAAAATGATATTTCCATTTTATTTAATAAATATTAGAAAAACAACATTACCATCTCTACGAAAAAGCAAGTTGGAATCATTTCACTTCCAAATTGCTTTAATGCTTATAAAAGGCAATAATTTTATAACAACATCTGTATTAACTTCAATTTTTGAAGATAATACTATAATTTCAACAATGACAATTTAAACAACATTTTACTAAGCGTAGCCAGCTCAATGCTCGCATATGCAATGACTAACTACTATAATACAGCAATTTGAACATTATTTCATCATAATTTCAAAAATGCTTACAATACCATCGTTTACACCTACAATGACTTAATTTTGCTTAAATTTCCTTGTATATATGTAAATTAAAATTCTAATCTATTCTATAAAACCTTGTATATTGGTTTTTATAAAAATTCAAGCAAACTTTAAGATCATTCAAATATGTGAAATTCTTTGCACATTTCAATTTTAATGTACAAAATGAACATTTAAGTTTATCATTTTATTAATTAACTATTTATAAGGAATCCATAAGTACTATTTAACATTGTTAAATATCCTACTTTAATGTACAATTTAATTATAATTTACAATTAATAATATTTAAATAATACTATAATTAAATAAGACTAGATTAAGTCCCCTTCTATCAATTTTTAACATAAACCCTGCAAATGGAAAGGTATGAATTTTCGAAAAGAATAAATCTACGAAAAGACGTCAAATTAATTACCAGTCTAAGATTTTTAGTAAATAAAACCTTGCCGCAAAGAAATGGATCACAGTCAGAGTATGTTGCAAAAATGATAACCCCAGTAAGATAGCATAATCCCATCAGGAAGAATAAACCGAATAAATTAATTGTTAGCGCTCTGAGAATTTTAAAGTTATATTAGGAATTATGAATTAATTTAGCTTCCATGAAGAAATAGAAATGTTGTGTGATTCGATTTATTTATTTAATGTGGCAAAAGTTCATTACTGTTTTACTGCAGTCATACTGGGCAAAGAAATGTAGCGCTGAATTTGGGCCTGGTTAGCATACCTGAAATGAATAAAAATTTTGTATTTAGTTCTTTGATAGATTTTTTACGTTTTTAGGCAATTACAGATTTACTTACATGGGCAACCATTGAAAATAGCCTCCTATAACGGCCGTCCAAAATGTGTGCCGTGTTCGTGGATCGAAATCCGTGCTATAAATATAAATTATCATAGAAATATACTCTAGAAGTTTTCACAATGTTTATGGTAGATGCTTATATTTAATTGGATGCGATTTAATCTTTCGTCTTAATGATTTAAATTTTCGTCTTTTTCGGTTGAATGTTTCGGCAAATGAATTTTTCGTCTTATGATTTAATTTTTCGTCTTGCGATTTAATTTTTCGTCTTGTGATTTAATTTTTCGTCTTAGTCATTCATACTTCGTTTTCCATAGTATTTACAAGTGCAATTATATTACAATTATATTTAAGAAGGGTTTCATTTTCATTTAAGTAAAGCTTTGGTGGCTCCCTTTGGTCTGCCACGTTTGCGCTTCTGTCCAAGGGGACCTTTCTTCATTTTAGGAGGAAAAGTTGGAAGTTTCTTCATGGGCGCAATGCCAATGACGTAGTTCGTACTTACCTTATTACTGACTGAGCACAATCGCTTTTCATACGCTTGAAAGTACAATTATCGTCATTTACGTCATGTTTTACAACGTAAAATTTGTCATTGTCTTTCGGCAAGTTAACGATAGCGATGCAAAAATCTCATCGATATCATAACTATATCACTATTTTTCCGTTTGTGGTATGTCAATTTCTGCTTCAGATTCTGAAAAATCAGTGGCTGATGAGTACACAAGTTGAAAACCTATAGTTCTTTCTATTAGGAACGTAAGGCGACTACTAGCTAACATTTCTCTTTCGGTGCTTGCTAGGTACAGAACTGACAATCTTTTCTTATCTTATGCTTATAAGCTATTATGCTAATATGATAATTAGCTATCATGTTCCTTGTACATGTACATGTTCCGTGTGCATGTACAAGCACAAGGAACTATGAATTCCTAAGACGAAAAATTAAATCACAAGACGAAAAATTAAATCGCAAGACGAAAAATTAAATCATAAGACGAAAAATTCATTTGCCGAAACATTCAACCGAAAAAGACGAAAATTTAAATCATTAAGACGAAAGATTAAATTTAAGTCTATTTAATTGTCCATAGTAAAATTTCATATACTAAGCACCTAAGATAGGATTTACTGTTTAATATTCCGACCGACAGTTTATACATGATAAATAACTATATCTGTAAATTGTCATTTGTCTATGGTACGATAGTATATTAGCGTTACTGTACTTAAAAAAGGTATTTCTGCCGTGTGAAGAGAGTATGTGCCAAACTTCTGATAGTCCACCCGCTTTCCCTGTTCCAATTATGGCGACAACAGCAATAGATACTAACATAAGAACTGCTTGTATGGAATCCGTCCACAAAACTGCTTTGAATCCTCCCTATTATAAACAAAGACTCATCTTATATTTCATTAAGTATTCCTAATCTGAAGTTCATATACAATATGCATGTCCTCGAAATCCTCTTACCATTGAAGAGTAGAATATGCACACAATGAACATTATGGCTACAAGATATTGCCAGTTAATTCCAGTCACTGAAATAAAATATTGGATAATCATGAAATAAATGGGTAAGTACAGTATAGGTTTATAGACTTAATTTTAAAGAAGGGCAAAGAAAACAAATTAGATTATGCAATTAAAATTGTTTTTAAAACAAATGCTTAAATAGATGATGTCCACTGGGTACAGTTCACAATCTGAACATTTTAGAAATAGCAAAGGGGAAAAGAAGCATAGAGATATTGCTTACCTAAACCAAGTGAGATTGCTGGTCCATAAACCACTAATGCCATCAGGAATATCTATGCAAAGCCAAAACCACAATATCGTAAATACATCAATGTATTTTGTAAATGCTATTAATCAAATATCACCTAAATAAAAATGTAGATTTTTCAATATATATCTGAAAAGGGAATGAAAATCTAAAATTTCAAATTAACTGTTTAGCAGTAGCGAAAAGTACTAAAAGTATACATTTTGTGTTTGTGGACTAGCTGCTCTAATGTATTGCAATTTTAATAAAGTGTGGTCGTTAAGTTTATTATTGTTAGCATGAAGACAGAAGTGAACCCTTTAAAAAGGACGTTACTTATTACTTGTATGAATACTCGAATGTTTATAATTTATAAATTTGCTTACATTTACATCATAAACACTATTACTGTATAAAATGAAAGCGCAGCATAGTATAGACTTTACATATAGTATCATATTATATTGATCCAACATACAATTTAAGTGAGTGTGAGAATAAATCTATTAAGAATAAATGAGGACTTACCCCGTAAATTAAGTTGATTATCGAAACAAAGAGCCGAAGAGTACGATTGAATCGCCATTCTAAATACTGTTGATCAATAACATTCATATAGGTATATTCACATAATATCTTTAAATGTTCCATGAAATCATTAAAACCGCTGCTACTTCTAAGAATATAATTTAAAGCAGTAGTAGCTTACTTCATAAATTGATATGAACTGTAAGTTGAAATATATAGGTGTGAAGACATATATTAAACTCAATGTTAATGGAATATAACACAGGAGAACCATCGAAATTTGTGTTCCTAAATTCAGAGTTTCAGAAAAAACGGGTATTATTGTTTCTTACATGATAAAAAAATATGCACGAATGCCAAAACACATTTTTGTACTAACCGTAATAGTAAACTTCTGCAGGATGGCCAAGTAAAGTGATGGAACTCACATAGCTAATATAAATAAAGTTATTTATCAGAAATATTTGCATAGTAGATCAGAATATAGGAAATTACTAGTTGTACCTGCAAAGTAGAGACAAAGCGACGGGGATAGGGTTCATGGAACGCCCACCAACGAGGTATTCTTCATTGGTTTGGTTTTTCCTCCCGAAAAATGCATAGTAAACTCCGATGCCAACAGACACGGATAAAACAGCAGCAAGAACGAGGTAATCTGGCCACTCAAATTTAGCAGTAGGCTCAGGAATAGGAAACTCTGTAGTCGTCACATCGCCCATTTTAATTGTAATTAACTAAAATAGAGCTATTTTCCAAATATTAAAATACTTTTAATGTTTGTTGTTCATAAGTATTTTTTATCTAGAAAATTCTGTTTGGTTGGACAAGCTATCTAATGTAAATCCAACAGGAGCGAGGACAAGTTGTAAACTATATGCATGTTGCGCTTTTCTATTTCATGGATTATTTCTGGATGATAATCTGAATAAGACTAGTGTCTATGCCAGAAGTGATAATAGTAATTCTGATTTACAATTTGGGATAAAACGCACATTTTTTCTTCATCACTCATTCAGGAAACATATCATTTGCTTTGCGGCATAATTAAGGTAACACAACTATAGTTTTATTATTTATATGAAAACTTACTTAAATAAAAAGTCATAAGGTAAAGTGAGATAATGTAAATGTCATGATTTTACTTACAGTATTGCAACAAGTCATAAATTACTTGGTGTTGGGAGAATTAATGATGTAACATGAGCTCATGGAATGCCGAATTTGTAACGAAATCGTGCGGGCGAATTTATTTAAATCCTGTCTGGATTTAATTGAGAACTGAATCTGATTGTGGATGCCATAAAATTTAAGTTTGCACCATTAAACTGCACACAGACGTAAAATGATGGATCAAGATGAAAAACCTTAGTAAGCTCATCTGTCTGCTTTTGAAATATTATACGCAATTTATTGGCATCATATCATAGTTTTGTCATATTATTATCCCCTAGTACGTATTATGTGTTTATCATTATCACTGCATGTTGTACAAATAGTAACTAGATCTGTGCAAGTAATAATTCCTTTACTTGTCAATCGCTTTATTGGCAGAGCAGGGCAAGGGCAAGGTAAAAGGTAATTCTTATCTGTCATGATTTTCTGTGATAAACTAATATTATGCATGTTATACTTTCTATGTTAATAAAATGTCAAGAGGATAATCAACATAAGTAAGCTATATAGTTTCTCTTTGTATACACATTTTATTACCATTCGTTTTCTATTGTATTTTCAACAGAAAGTATTTTGGCAATGACATTTAAAAAATTACAATATAGTATTTATAGGGCATGACATAATGTTTTCTATTAATCTTAAATATTTTATCTTGTGGTACCTATTCTTTAGTATGGTCCGATTCCACCATATCCAGCACCAGCACCATCCCAACCCCAACCAGGCCCATTGTCGACAATGTAGTTACTAAATCCATAAGCAGAGGGGTAGCCTTGCTCTCCCCACCCATATCCGAAACTTTTCACCGGGATTTCTCCCCAACCAAGGGAGGGATAAGAGGGTGGTCCGTAATGACCTCCGTCAATTACAGCTGGGATGTAACCACCTTGTTCCCATCCGTAGGATTTTGGAATAATTATTCGCTTAGGATTCCATCCTAATCCTAATCCTCCTAGACCAAGACCCAATCCAAACGTTCCGGCCGGTTGCAAGTCCACTACTTCAGTGTTTTCTGTGGCAGAAGCCAAAATGGCAAAACACAGAGGAATCTAGCAAGAAAGAAGAAATTTATGTTTGTGGACATAAAGATATAAATCAAATGGGGTTTTATTGGAATTAGAATTGTGTTTACCAAAAACTTGAACATTTCTGAAGTAGGGAGAGCAGAGGAAATCTTGTGAATATTCCTTGATGCGAAGAAGTGTACTGATGACAGACAGAAGCCGTTTCGGTTGTTATATACCCAAATCCCAGACTAGTGTTGTGAAAAATAAAAGGTGATGTGCATGCCAATTCTACTTAATGCCCAATTTAGATGCTTTATTAGCATATTATGTGTCTAATTCTTGCATACCTACTTCTTCAAAAATAGTACAGGGACTTTAGCCATTAGTGAAATGAGTCACATCTCTATGTCGTTGTTTAGTATAAACATATTATAGTTTTATGACACATGTACATAACACTCATGTAATGTGTGATTTATTTTAAGGTTGTAATTGCATATAATTTCTGTTCATAAGACTTACTATTGTGTATATATTCAAACGTGAGGTCTAAATTCACTTATATAACAATGAGAATAAAAGTCTTGGTACATTACAGTGTAACAATATCAAAATGTACCTCATTTTCATTACGACATCCACACAATATTTGCATTCAGTTCAGTGTGCTTGACTTTTCTGAATTATGAATACCATTGCTTTGAAATTGAAACCCAAAATTCACAGTCATCATATAAGTCATAAATGTAGTATCAAAGACATAGGGACAAAAATAATTAGTTCTGGAAATAATTGGATTAGCATTTTGTATTCTGATTGATTCTTCTTACTTATCATATGCATTATCAGTAAGTAATCATGTACCTACTTTATTTTGTAAACGGTTACACTTCAAAGTTCATTTTTAAAGATTTAACTATACAGCAATTTTATAATCCTATTGCAATATTTGCAATGCCAAAAATAAGATACGATGTGATGGAGTGCCATGCGTGAACCAGAAGATATGTACATGAGACAAAATGAAAAACAACCTGTTATCCTGTGCTAGTACGAAATAAATAGAATAATAATAACAGTAATACCTAATTAATTATGTATTTACTGAGATACCTGTCTCATTTGTCTGACGCGCGTGCTAATGCACTGAATTTAACTCAAAATCGCATTTGTAGTGTCCTTCAGTCTGCTAATAATAAACTTTCTCATTGTACGTAGTTATGTTTAGGTTTTTACATTTCTTAGCCGGGAGCATTATGCTAATCTGCGATTGCTAGTGCCGGAGTTAAGAAATTAGGTAGCTAAGCAGACTGCCCTACATTTTTCAGGTGGTTTCATAATAAATTGGTCTTAAATATGCATACAGATAAAGCTTTCTTATAATCAATTGTAAGTTTTATTAAGTAAATATTATTTAAAGGTTATTTAACTATATTTGCTTTCCACCAACGTGTAATGTCAGAAATACAACGATATTAAATGACTTTTTTAAGAATCACGAACAGCATAATGTGTTATTTTTATTTTAATGGGTGAAAAATTATGATCATTTTACGAGAAATATTATTTGGAATATGGAAGAAGGAACATAGGTAGACTGAGTAAATATGGTTAGCAACTAAACAAGGCTGCAGTGCATGCTAGAACGCGGCTTTTGTGAACATTTAAACTGCTTACACTACGCAAATAGGAACTTCTGCTGTATACACGTAAGTTGAGTACTGTGTAACTGAAAGTGATATTCCTGGAGTTCATACTGTTGACTGACGAAATTACAAGTGATCTTTCATCTGGTGCTCGCCTTGAAAAAGTCCACATTAAGACTTGAAGAAAGGTACATTTGCTTTCCTTACCGTTTTGTCTCTTTTTAATTTAAGATTTAAGAGGAAGTAATCATTTTTGTATTTTAAGGAGGACAACGTTGTCATTTCTGGCTTTTGAGAACTGGAGTACAGTACTTCCAATTCATTTTATCAGCAGTGCGTGGAAAATTCAGTCACACACATTTTGATGTTGCGCAGCCATATAAACAGGTAAATTAATTTCACCGTGCTCATTATTAATACGAAAAGTAAATATTTTTTTCTTTATTTTTGCTTTGCTGCACACTATAGACAATAGACACTAACAAGCCAATTGAAGATAATTCAGTTCATGTTTATGTCATTAAATTACAAAGGTAACAAGTACAGTTCAGGTTACCTATGTTCAAATCTGTGAAAGCCACCTTTCTCTCTGTGACACTGCTTTCTCTGTAAAAAAGAGAAAACTGATGGACTGGTAGAGGTAAAGTTAGAAATGTAAAAGTGTATTTGGTGAACTAGTAATACTGTAGAAGCGGAAAAGAAACTTGCCTAATAATATGGTGACATTACCATATAATTTAATTTATTTCTATTATTACTTTCCTTCTCTGTAAATACCTTTTGGCAAAATATCGTTGAAATTGACGTTTCCAGTAATCTTGTAATAATTAAAGTTACGGTTACACAAATACATTAACAAAACACATAGAGAAAACCTGATGCTTTCAAGGCTTTCATAGTATTGTTTTTTTCGTCCTGAGTTGTACTGTAGGTACTTTGAAATATTCTTATTTATAACATGATTGCTTTTGAAATTGTAAAACTGTTTTCTCTAATATTTTTTAATGTTAGAGAAGCGCTATATTTATATTCATGAATTTTCAGATACATAATTTACAAATCAAAAATTAGCTGGTTTTTTATTTGGTGAAATGAATAAATCTTACTCTATGATCAACATCAACGATTTTGATTTGATGGGGTTTTTGGGGACGATATACCTTATATTGACTTTTTTGATCTGTTGTGCCCCCAGTATTAATGTTCCTGTAAAATAGTGGTTATAATAAGATAGACAGATATTAGTCATTAGTTTTTCCAGCTTGCTTACTAATATGAACTTTCGACTTGTTTGGTTGTTTTTGGAATTTGGAATTGAAGTTAGCTTCTATAAATAGAAGTCTCTTCAGCAGACACAAACAAACTTTTATATTTCATTGCATGTTGATGCTTATTCGTTAGGAGAGTATTGAGAGTAATAAAAAAAATTATAATACTAATACTGCCTATACTAATACTCTACTTCGCCATTTTCCTACAATCAGTTAACTTGTCATTGTAAGTATATTCAGATTCAGGAGTTAAAGTCAACGTTTGTGGTATATTACATATTTATTTTGGAACTCTTTTCTGCCACATTTGATTTGATTATGCGTCCAGTCCACAGATTAAGAGCACAAGCCTTTTTGTTTAATGTATCATTACGTTTAAATATTAGTGTTAGTATTAAATACTAAAATACTAATATAATTCATATTATTTGAACGATCGTACATGTATGATTGACATATATACAGTTGGCATTAACAAAAAGTTACTTTGATCTACATCAGGTTTTTGTTCTACTAAATGAGTATTAGGCATGTGTTTTGTTTTGTGTTACGGTTACATAATATTCGTTATATTTTTCCAGGCTGCTCAAGTTCGTAATAGGATGGAATAGTAATTCCAGTGAGTAATTTGAGTCTATATTCTTAAGCTTCAGAGCTTCACTTTGATCTCGTGTGTCAGACTTGTCTTTTAAGAGATAAGCAATAATGAAAAACATATTAGTGTAACAGTAGGGAAGGAGTGGTTGCTTACTTTTCAGTGTGGCATCTCATTACTGGCTATTGAAACTATGGGACGGAATTCCCATCATTTTCATTGGTACTTACAGTTATCAAGACTCTAGTCTTCAGTCAGGACATTCAGAATTTACGCAACCTTGGATGTATGTAGGATATATTAGTTAGGATTGTCAGACTTTGGCTTTTCTTTTCTTCATCTATTCTGAAATGTTATGATATAGGTCACATTCGTCATATTTCACACTGTATACTTATACATGATCTCATACGAGTATTTCACGTAGGAAAGTAACCATTGGATTAATTCCAGTAGGTTTCACCACTTAATTGTGGCAATATACAATAACATTGTTGTGAAATGCGAATTCTAGCAGAAAAATGAAGAAATGGGACAATAAATACAGATGTCTCTTTGTAGATCGTGTTTGGACTCAGACACGAAGGCTTACATCTACCACATTTTACCTCATTCTATTCCCAATCACTCCGATTTTTCATGATCAAGGAATACGAAAAGTCAGAGACAGCACATAGAGGTAGGCTTAGGACTTAGCTTTAACTCGAGATTGTTGAAAACCAATTCTTTTCTTGTACACTGAATTTTTGGCACTTGAATATATGATTTGATTGTACCATTCGGATTTTAGTAGGGAATTTGGTATAAAATGGTTATTTACGGAATTAACTGTGGAAATTGTCCCTAAACCTAGGTAAACCCATTTAACGGGGCTAAACTTTAGGGAAAGCAGAGAAAATAGAAAATTCCTGGATGCAAACCAAATCATAATTCGAAATGCGATAACACTTTATTATTCTATTGTCCATATTCTGTTATGGGAAAATAGAGAACCTTTCTTTACAGATCTTTTGCTTAAAGTATATTAATTTTCTTCTACATTCTAAAGTAGACTCAAAAGAAATTATAAGTTTAAACTTCAATCTGTTGCACAGCGTGGATTAATTTGACGGTCCAAAGTTCGGCAGCCTCGGATAGGTCCGACTCCAGCTCCACGATTTATAGCGTTAGCTAACTGTTATGAAAGCCTTTTGTATATTGCATGTAGGTGAGTGAGGAGCGCTCCAGCTCTCCAGTAGATAAATGGTAAACAGCTTCTGTAAGCGTGGATGCAAAGGTTAAAGGAGAACAAAGTAGACAAAGTTCTCAATCTTTATTGCCAGTATTTCCACTTCAAATGAAACTCTCTTTCCTCTTGCTTAATACCGTATTTTGAACCCTCTCCTCGTCCTCATTCGTCTCTCATGCACATCAACAAATATCAATTTTGTTTTCATTATCCTTCTACTTGTTTGCTAAATGTTTGATTTCACTCACTTGATTCTACTTGATCAGTCGTATATACATAACCTAATAAACACAGGTACTCGGGAAATCAATTTCGGTTGTCAGTTTCATCCGGTTTCCTTAACATAACCAAAAACCCTATAAAGCATCTTGTATGGTAATCATAACTCAATAAACAAGAATTTCATTACTATTTTTCATATTTGTAAATCAAATCGACTTAGTATTTTTGTGTCTTCGTAAATATTATTCTTCGTCTCACTCAGTACAGGTGATTTCAGTCTTTATGATATTTTGTACCTCGTTTTAACATTGTGATATTTTAGGCCAATTTTAAAGGAATAGCAGTCTGAGCTTTCAACGAAAAGTTATATTGCTTCCGTCATTTTAGAAGAAAATGTATGAAAGTGAAATACAATATTCTTCTTATTTGTTGTTCTCTTCTCAAAAAAAGTTTTCTTCATTTCAAGTAATACAAGCAAGTAGTAAAGTAGTATTTAAGTATTTTGATATGGGAAGTAGGGTTATTTTGGCAATTAGATTTCGACGACGCTAGTGAAAGCAATAGTCAAAATTAGACAGGGAAATAAATATACAAAAAACATACGTAAAGAAATAAATGCCTAAAATTTCATCAATTATTCCATAAAAACCGAGAATCTGGTAGAAATTGAATGTTTTTCCTACTTGGGCTCCGTATCGCTATCCTGTCTAAATCACAGTATATTGCAAACGAAAGTTTGGAGTGAATTGGTAGCTTTGATCTCGAAACTCATTTAAGACCCTTAGACTAGAATATTGCAGTTTTGATGTCTTTGTTGTTTACTGTTTACCACTTTCGTGATCAAAGACCATGTCATAGACCAAAAGGTTGAAATGTTATAAAGTTTGAGTTTTGTCACAGTTTACAGCAATACGTGCACAACGAGAATACTTCGATTTTGATATAAATAAACATGTACAAGATGTAAAATGAATGTGTAGATAACAAATGCTAAAAATAGAATTAATGGGAAGATGAAACATGTTATAATTTAATTCAAAAGTTCATTCAGTTGCTTAATTGTTTATAACATTTTATCACTGCTCTTTTTGAGATCCAATATAAAACTGCGTTATTTATTGTGCATAATGCTGGAGTATAATGATTAAGGACTTTGTGACATACTTTACCTTTTCCTGTTACAACCAGCCAAAACTATGGCAGAGGCAGAAGCCTACTTTATATTATAAAGACTGTATAGTTTCTAAGATACTTAAATACATTTGGGGTCAGGTTCATTGTCCGCGCTTGACAATTGACATGACTAGTGCTTGTGACTTGTGCGTGTCATGATTGTAGTAAATGTAATGTAATCGTTGTGCCGCAATGCAAAAGTACACATTGTTTGATATTTAGTGCCTGCTAGTCACCTAATCCATTATTATTATTGCTGTGTGTATGGTTGTAAAGCAACTATTGAGAATGGTGACAATTTAATACAACCTATAATTAGTTATTAGGACTGTCATCCATATTTTTAATGCTACCTGATTTCGAATAATGTGTCAATCAGTTTTCGTGTAACTAAAATGACTCGCATTTTGTATATCCTTGGGTGTGAACTTCTATGACTATCAGCAATCAGAAACTGTCATTTTTAATGGCTTATAATACCGGACATAACTAATTGACAAATTATACAAAGAATTTCGTTGAGCATGCCAATAGTTGACTGTGACTGCATGACAGGTGGGGATGATGATATTGGTACAAATAACTAAATAAGCATTATTATTATGATTATGACACAAAGTAAACGAATACGAATTACACGCACAAATATTCGTGCTTATTGGTTGTTGTTAAAAATATTGAAAATGTATCCCGAATTTACTATTCTATTTTTGCAACACTTAAGCACATAAGTCATTGATTTTATAATAACCTGCTATAACAAAATATGGTCAGCAATCAACATAGGTCAAGTATTTATATACGCATTGGTACATCTGCAACTTGTATATTTATGTAAACTACTGCAACACAATTTATTTCGACTGAGCAAGCATAAAGTGCCATTAATGTATTCACGTCGCTGCTCTACGCTTATTTATTAAGTGTATAAAAATAAGTGAGTAGATGCTGATGAAAAATTAATGTGATCCAACTCTACACGACTAAAAATAAACTGTGAGCATGAATGTGCATAAGAATGAGTACTAATTGAGACTTGCGAATTACAGTTTAGTTTGGGCAACGCTAATATAGTAAATGCAAAGACAACTTGTATAGCTAACTATGTTCACATATCACTTCATCATGGTTGACTTGCTGCAGCTCAGAACTCATTTGTCAAGAGCTATGGAAAACAGGACTGTGCAAATTCTCCCAGGTCAGGTCACAAAATCATACGCTTGCAGATATGCTAGATTTAAGACGAATGCTATGCAGTAGACAAAGCAGCCTGTGCCCAGCACTCAATTAAGTTCTAATAGAATTTTATTTAACATGCATATTAGCCATTCACAGAGTTAGAGTTGAGATCGCAGTTGGGATACTTTCAAGTAAGTATACGTTTTCATTTGTAATGGAAAGTAGCTACCGACTTGGTACTTACTTTACCAAATGTTATTCTTGTGTGTCTGTGAATTGATTTTCGGCTAAATGTAATAGCTGACTAATGAAGGTGAGAGTACCGTCGTCAGATAAGTTGCTTAAGGTAGGTATGTATTATGTATAGGGGAATCCGAAACTAAATTGCGTTATGGGATATTCTGTTGTTTGATTAGAATAGAGAACAATTAACAACTCTCGATGTAAACCTATGTATATTGTCTCAATATATTGTTCACTCATTTAAATGATACATTAGTGGCCCGAGTCTATTTAACTATTCATCAGGGGGTATGTACTAAATTGTGTGTGGTCTACTAAAACGCGAGCTATTATTCAACCATCAAAAACACAAATTTGCCAAGAACAAATAGACTTATTTATATTGCCACTTTCCAGTGAAATATTAAACGTGTCAGCATTTAAGAAATACTTCCAGAGTTAGACATTTCAATTTTTCATTAGTTTTTTAACCGTAATTAAATAAAACGTTTATTTAAGTAGGTATTATTGGTAATTTTAGTATAATTTTCATTGATATTTTGAAGCAACCGTTTTATTAATAGTTTTAAATAGTACATTTATTGGTAATTTGAGTATTTGGATCAGCACTGTTGAGTAATTTGAAACAACATTTTACTGGTAATTTAAATTAGCATTTTTGAGTAATTTGAAACAACATTTTACTGGTAATTTAAATTAGCATTTTTGAGTAATTTGAAGCAAAATGTCATTGGTAATTTCAATTTGAAAAGTATTTTTGAGTAATTTGAGCCAAATTTTATTGGTAATTTGAATCAGCATTTCTGAGCAATTTGAGTCAATACTTTATTGGAAATTCGAATCAGCATTTCTGAGAAATTTGGGTCAACATTTTATTGGTACCTTGAATCAACATTTTTTATGCTAAAAAATATTGTTAAACTAATTGCTTCCACTTCAGTGACATGACATGAGTGATATGGCATTTAAGTACTGGCTTGTTTATTTATTTACTAATTTCATTTATAAATTGGAAATCCATTTTCCTGTCCCTTAGTATTGCTTTATTGATGATAAAACCGGTATTTTCTGGTGATTTGGTTTAATTAATGTGATATCCTGATAATAAAGTTTGCACTATAAAATATTACTGGTTTGCTTGTAGATAGAAATCTGTTTGTAACTGTGTAAATTAAATTCCCATGTAGTTGAGCACACAGTGATTTATTTATACGGAGAGATATAGACATCATATCGATGTTAGTTTCGTAAGAAATGGGAAATAAAATCTTAAATAGTTTATGCATTAATGAGAAGTGGGAATATTTGTAAGTACATAGTGAATAATAGGTATTTGGAATGGAATTGGTTATGTTTGAGTAGGGGAATGTGTATAAATTGAGTGGAATGGTGTGTAGCGTGAGTTAAACGGTTTTGGTTGTGGCGTAACTTGGTACTAGGATTTAATGTGATAAAGATGTTTGTGCACAACAGGCAGTAATGGCAATAAAACACAATGGAGAACAAGACGAAGGAGATTAAAGGACATACAGCCGTCTCCCTCTGCAAGTATCGCTATTTCAAATCAAATTCAGCCGAGGCAGACTTTCAGCACGGCTCAGCCACATAATCGTCCTGCACTCTGCCATTGTTTCCACTTCCCTTCCTTAATCCCTTTGATGCTACCTTACATTTATGTGGAACTTGATTTGCATGACGTCACCTTAAGTCTATAGATAGATCCTCTATGCAAAGTTCCATGGAATCATAATAAATGGTTGCTATATGCTGTACAATTACATACATATAAGTAATGGAGAAGTACCGAAGTGAGTTAGTTCTCTGGAATATCCATAAAACCAGACATACTTAATGCTTCTCTTTCTATTGAATATTGAATCCTATACTAATAGAAATAGTACAAAGAGGTTTTGTGTAGATTCCAGCTATAGTTTACTATCTATCTCTCTTTCTTTGCGATGCTTGGGCTGAATTATATATGTCAAATTATATTGTGGGCTAAAACACGAGTAAATACACTGGTACACACTAGGTACACTGCATACAAACCAGACTGAAAGTTTACAAAAGAATAGGGAATGTGGTGAACGATAAATGTGCCATATTTGATAATACTGCAAACCTTCCTAGCCTCCATCAATAATGGTTATTGTCATTGTCACATGTTCTGGATTTTGTTAAAGTTTACTATGCAGTTTTCTCTTATAACGTACCTAATCGCTTAACCAAAATTTGTCTTTCTACTTTCTTACTGCGTACATAGATTTCTATTCTTAAGTGATATGTCCTGTTACTTATTTTTTCAGTTTACTTTGGTGTACACGTACAGCGTACAGAGTGTCTCGAAATTTCGCAGACAGATTATCTTTTACCAGACGAACTTCTTGAATCTTGACCTATGATATTAAAATTAGTGTCATTCAATTCCTAGCAATATTTCGGTTGTGGTAATTCCCATATTTGTTTAAACCTCATTACCTCCATTTGAGATGGCATTATTACAGGTAGATACCATTATACATTTAAAATACTACTAATAGGGCAGATGTAGTGTATATGCAAACATACTGTAGATTTGGAGGTATGATTGAACATGTCCTTAGACTGTACTCTTTTCTCTGCATTATATCAGAGTTGCCCAATCGGCAAAACAATATCCATTTACGTAGGAATGGCCGTAATGCCATCAATATAAGTCTGTTCTTGTAAGTAAGCCAAAGCCAAGTAATAATATTTTATTACTATAAAAGTCTTACTGTACATGTATTTGCAAACTTGCGTCCTCTCCTAATAAAGTATTAGATGGCAAGACGGGCCGACGGGCTACAGTAATACGTTTCGTGTAGTATCACATAAATTCGAACTTTCAGCTGGGGTTATCAGACTTTATCCCTAATTACTTCTTCAGCGTTAGTAGAGTTTAGCCGTGTTATTTAAGTTTCGCCGTTTTAAATCTTCATTAGCATTTCATACATGACAAACTTAGTGTGCAATATACTATGTACATATTAAGTGCTAGGAACATAACATGTACAAACCATAGATTATTTACCAAGATAAGAATAAGTGGGTGAAAGCGTTGTATTTCTGTTGAAAATTTTCATTCTGGGACAGACCTACCTAAATTCGTATTTGGATGCTTCGTATAAACCCATTTCTATAGTTAGCTGTTCATCAGACAGGTCACAGGACAACTTTTTGTAAGACGAGCAATTTTCTTTGTTTGTTTGTATATGTCATATGCGCACATATGATTTTGCCAATTGCACATAAAAGCCACGTATCCTACTTCTAACAAGTAGCTGTAGGATTAGGTATTACTCGAATGCAAATTTTGTACATCAAAGTACACACATTAATAATGTGTACTTTGATGTAAGTTTACTGGTTCTAACTGGATTAGATTCATTCGCTTATCAAACAAATAAGCTTAAATAAGTTTTCATTTCCAACAAACTCTTTTTGTTAGTTGGTTACATCTAATCCCATTTATGTTCTACTTGCCAATGCTTTAATTTTCATTTGTATTACTCGGAATTGTGGATCACACTAAATAGTTCTTGTGTATCTGTAATGCAATTCAGGAAACTAGAAAATCCACCAGCTTTTTCCACAAGTCAAGTCAGAAGTAAATCTATCCAAATAGTTATTGGTGACCCTGTACTTTAATAAAGCAATAAATTGAAGTCATTCATCTCACAGTCACGTCTCTCTAACCCCCACTTAGAATTAAATAAAGTGTACATCAACGAAAAATGTACAATGCAAAAAATGAATGAAATGTTCTATAAATATCCCAAAGCAAACAGAAGCACTAAAATAAATTGTTGTCAACTGGTTATTAAATGAATTAGCACAATATAAATTATAGCCCTGTCGAAATACGCTTACTGACGGCTAACACAGCAATTCAATTAGCAAATCACATATAATTTAGTATTAAAAGAAACCATGTTACATCGAAGCAGTTAAGAGCGTATCAATATGTTTTTTAATAATATAAAATGTGTTTTAGAAGTGTTGGGAGGAGAAATATATTATTAATTGAAAAACGCGTAGCATAACAATACATATATTATAAAGAACAGGAGGATGGGAAATGTTATGTAATAGTGAGGCATTGGAGTGCTTAAGGAGTGCTTTAAGTATAGATTTAGTGTGGTGGACGAACTTGTTGCTCCAAATCGGTATAATTGACGTCAGAAAACTATCAGTAACAAAGAGCGTGTTACCTTAAGCCTGTAGAGAGTTTTTCTGGACAAATATCCAGAACCACATTCAACCGCTGAGCACACATATAAATATTGGGATGGATATTGGATAGCAAAGGTTGAAATACTTAATGCAATTGCCATAACTTGGTTTATATGGTCTGCTGTGGGGTTTATAAGTAGTTTTACCACTATCATTATCTACATGCTTACCTAATATCAAATTGAAACAAAGCATTAGGTTTCCGTCAGTTCCAGTTTCTACCAGAAAACAGAATTTAAGTAACTTGGCTTTGACTTCCAAGACAGCATTATTACTGCCAATCAATGGATACAGCTTTATTGTTAGCGATATGCCGATTAAGCAATGCAGTATGCAATTACTACTCATTGCCCATACTTATTCCGCTAATGCAATGTGATTCAGGTGTTTAGTTACGCTATAAGAGATATTGAGACCTTAGCTTTCAGTTCTGATTGATTAAATTAACGGCAGATTCGACCGTAGTCATAAATTCATAAATAAGGCATAATTTCGAAGTATTCACCTGAAGGATTCAGCGTTTTTTTACCTTGTGCAAACACATTGGTTTTACATACTTAAGTATTAAATGACTAACCGGAAAACGAACTTATTGACTTTTGACTTTCCGTAAGTCAAATAATTACAAGGTTTTCAAAGTGGAATCCACTATTTATACTAATTCTTGAGTTACCGAGTGGAAGGATGGACAAAGTATTTGAGCAGAATAGTTTCCGAATTTCTGTGTTAAATTTTGATTGCATTGTCAATTAAAAGCTCATCTAAAATGTAATGTGTCATCATAAGTCGTTTAAAATGTCTTATCCTTGTCCTTAAGAGAGTTTGGAATTAAAGCTGACCTATTTTGATTTGCCTTCAGTGCTAATTACTGAAAAGCAGAACACAACTTGAACTGAGTTATTTGGCACTTGAATAAAATATAAAGCAATCAATCAATTAGTTTAGCTATTCAAAATATGACACTGTCAGTATACACGAATTTCTGGATACATATCCTAATCCTAATATGACATGCCGTAGGAATGACATCACGTAGGAGTTCCAGGAATATTAAAAGATGTATATTTTGTCCCTGTTATATTGGAATGGGAAGTTTTTGTTATAATTATAACTGAGATTTGTAATTTTTCTCATATTCTGTATAATTCAATACTGTAAATGTGTAATTCTGCTATATTGGTTATTACTGGTATCTAGTAGCTATTACAATTTACAATGTTATTATGTCTGAGCGAGTCTATTACTTTCCATTTGGAAACCAAAAATAAATTCTTTGGAAATACCCATGCTGCAGGTTCATGGCCGTTTTGTTGGCTTTAGAGTGTTTAGGAAAGGAAAGAAGGTGAATTTGTGTTCTATATTGTGCGTATATACCTATTTCTATACTACATTTGATTAAGCATGCCTGTATATTACTGGATATTGTTCTAACTAATTTATGGTCAAGTGAAAATATTAAGGTCAACATACGCATGTTCATTTCATTGGTATTGCGGTGACTAGTACTGTTGGGGTTTTACAACAGATATTCATAAATCCTGAAATGTGGAACCATACGGTTTATGTAGGCTAGATCTGGACATTGAACGGATTCATAGAATTATCAACTGCGTAAACTGTGGACGACATGTTGAGAGAGGCTTTTATTGTATCGCGTTTATGAGCAGGACGGGAAGGTCAGGTCAGTTTCTATTCTGGAATGTATTTGCCTACTTGATAAAACAAACTGTGCGTAATGAACCAGCGCATGGAAAAGCAATAGGGCAGAGTGGTATTAAATGTTGAATGTATTGTCATTGTCCTGCTCATTCTATTCGCTCTGCAAAAAATTCCTTCATGCTCTTTAGAGATGTTGGCATGGACAAACCATATTATATTCTGTTTTCTGTGCAGGTGGCTAGGATTACTTATTTGGTAAAAAACCACTACATAAATATGTACGTATGCACCTATGTGTAAATTGGATGTATAAATTCGTGTTTTGCAAAATGGAAGTATTTGTACTTTGTATTTTGTACTTTGTGTAATAGGAGACGTGTTTTTAGGTGACTCATTTATGATATTTCATAATAATTGCAAAGGGTCAGATTTATTATTAGAGTTCTTTTGAATATGACAGTGGAAGGAGAAAGCATCTTTTATTTGCGCATCACAATAGTTTTGCTTTAGAGTATTGTTTGTGTAATGCGATATATTTTGTCTTTCTTTAGTTGTAGTGATTGAGGTGTAGAATCCTATTGTGTTGTAGTTTAGAAAAGAAATGTTGGTTTTCTCTTGTTAGACTTATTTGGCTAGATTTGGTAAAGACGCTCTTAAAGGGCGTAGCCATTAGTGGGCTTAAGGGTGTAATCTGAGCCCACGAATGAAACACTGTTTATGACACCGTGGACAAAATGTTAAATAAGCAGAATATGAGGTAGCCCTCTGTGAGTCCCTAAGCCCGCCTCTGGCTACGGTCTTCAGCATCTTTACCATAGCGGTAAATTGATACAATTTATTTACTTATTCACGCATTGTATTGTAGACACGCGAATTAAAACTCTTTTTTGTTTTTAGACTGTAATTGTTGGATGAGATGCCCAATGGTGTTGCCGATGACTGTCAACGATTCGCCTGTATGATCCAAGGTTGTCTCCAAAAGAACGACTACCAACAAGATGCTTGTGCAAAAGTGATAGAACTGATGTTGGATTGTTGTGAAGCTAACTCTGCTAAGAATTTGCCATCGTGTGACGGATTTCGATTTATGGTTAATAAGAGAATTAAGGAAAGAAGTGCTACAAGCTCACCTGCTAATAAAAAATCTTAAAAGAACAGTCTTCTTCGTATTTGTTCGTGTGATTGTAACAACTTAAACCTCCTTTGATCGTGGCAGCAAGTTGTAGTCGAATTAAGTAAAAAAGGACTTTCTTCAAGGACTTAACGCAACACAAAAAGGGCTGACGCAGAGAAAGATAAAGAGGGATTATAGGTGGCTTGGCTGCATAAGAAGAAATTAATTTTAAAATGGCAAGCTCAATGGTTGCCGCCGGGGTTGGATTAGCTGTGTTGGGATTTACGGGTCGTTACTTGTTCCGAAGGATGCCTAATATGGCTCAAAAAATGACTGAAGCAATGAAAACCCTTCCAAATCTCGACGAAGCGCTTTCAACCAGCAAATATTACAAAGGAGGCTTTGAGCCGAAGATGACTAAGAGAGAGGCTTCCCTCATCCTCGGAATTTCTCCCAGTGCCAGCAAAGCCAGAATTAAGGAGGCGCACAAAAGAATTATCACTCTTAATCACCCGGACAGAGAAGGCTCACCATACATCGCATCAAAAATTAATGAAGCCAAAGAAGTCATGGAAAATTCCTCGGGTAGTAGAATCGGCCGCTGAAACATTATCCTCTCCAAAGTTCAGCTCTTACTCTTACGTAATGGACAATGAAGAAACATTAATAAGCCTTAATCCAATAAGAAATGATGTAGTCGTATTACAAAATTCACAAGTTAATTAGAACAATATGTTAATCCTGTACTGTTGAATAAATAAACAATATATGCTTTGAAACTACTCAGTCATTTTCATAACTTGCTTTTAGAATATGTTGTAGAATATATTATTATTTATAGCTATTAGTTTTTTCCCTTATGTAAACCAAAACTATAAACGTTCCTTCCTTACAGGCAAAAAATTCATTTTTTTCAAACATTTTTTTGAAACATCTAAAAGGGTTTACTTTTTTTGTATACTTTGAGTTGGTTTATTTTTATCTTATACGCATCAATATGAATGGGAAAATTAAATGATTTGCGTTTATGAAACGTGCATTACAAAGCAGTAAACTTATAATAGCACTGTTTTTGACCTCGGAGTTTTTTCTGTCCAATGACGAGAGACAGACGCCTAAGCATACTGTCAATGCTAAATACATGCTGAGAAGACAGAATTAAAACTCATTTTCTAAGAACTTCACCGCGGAGCATCAATTAAATATGCTTTGTATATTAAGTTTGTTAGTTTCCCTGTAAGAAAATCGATGAACTATTAAAGCATGGTCGTTTCGTTGATATTCTTGTGGCAAGAGACTGACCACTGCACCGTGTTACTCAGCATTCATACAGATAGACTCTGTATGACTGATTTGCAATATTAATGAAAGCATAAATTGTAAACAAACTGTTTTTCTTACATTTCTTAGAAGTAGAAGGTAGGACTTGAACTGGAATAATTAGGTTTAGTACTACGATTGCATAATACGGTGTACGTATGAAGAGGAAATGTGATGGCAATGATTTACTATTGGTTTATTTAACTTTTGAGTAATTTTCCTTTAACTAAGTAGGTTTTAGTAACTGGTGTTATTTACGCGTGTCGTGACCAGCCTGGTAAATATTGAACTAACGTGATGATTTCATTGACACTATTTCAGTTGTGAGTTCAATCTTCCAGTTTTCAAGGGTTACGTTTTAATATTATATAGAATAGAGAGCGTATTGAATGTATGGCACGGTGCTTTTGTGTGTTCATTCATTCCTTGTCAGTTCCACCAACCATACAACAAAACGCAACTCATCATGTTCAGACATTGCCTATAAATAGTACACGTATAATAAAAGTGTTTCTTGTCACTACGGTTGTTATTACAAGTTTAATGATTGGAGATTAATAGTTATTCATGCATACCTAGGTACACTTTGTACAGATGCGGCACACAATGTAATGCAACACCAGAGACGAGTAACTAAAGAGCAGAGTTGGCATTTGCATGCCTCGCCTTGCGTTCTTCGCCTGCCTGGCTCAGTATTGTTAGTGCTGTATTTCCTTTCGTGGTTCTCAGTCTCTCGGTTTACTTTGGGTCGAGTTGTTCTTTACAGCAGCGTTGTCCTAAACTAAAACCATTCCGCTCCAATATCGTCCTTCTCAGTTTCTAGTGCATTTAGTTTCTATTGTGTACAGTGTCCTATAAACATTTGCACTCTGTGTAAATCTATCACCAGAAAACCAATATGTAAGATTGCAATTTTCCGTCCCATACGATTTATTCTGTTTTCTTAGGACTTTGTCCTTTTCTGCTAAGAGTGTGTTGTTTTCGTTTAATATTTATTAGGTATGTTACCTTCGACTTCTGTTACCTTGTCTTGTCTCGTCTCCAATGCTTATCAATAATAAGCTCATCCTCCCTCTTTCTGGTGTCTGTGTCTTTGCACTCATTTCCAGTATTCCTCTTCCAGTTGATATTATCAGGCATGGAGAATATTATTCATTAGTCCATCCTCAGACCACGTCACAAGAGAATTATACATAAATATTTACTCCCGTTTCAGTTGTTTCCTTTCTGTGAACGCAGGTTCAATATATTCACAGATTTCGGTGTCATTCTTTCATCTATTCATCTATAACTGTATTTTCTTCACAGAGTAGTAAAAATCGATAGGATTTATTTCTCAGTATTTATTATGTACAGGTAGCTGAATTCTGAGCTCCTATTATATACCTATACAGTTATACTGATAAGATCAAAAAGAATAGTTCAGGGATTTTCATAAACTACTATACATAAAAACTTTCCACTAACTGTTTTGTCAAAAATAGTATATCGAGTTGATTTATGACCTTTCAGTAACCTTTCCATTGACAACAGTTTAGTTGGTATTAAATTTAATTGATCATCTTGTCTCGTCTGGCCTGAGGATGGCCAAATTGTATTTAAATACATACCTTTTACCTGTTTAAACTTTGCTTTTACTTGATCCCTCGAATTTATCGACAACTTCATTTTGTCGACAGGCTTTATTCGACAAATTCTCTTTTAGTCCCTTTTAATTCCAGTTAATCCCCTGGGGAAGAATGATTCATAGACTACTATAGTTTTTGTTTACTGTAATAAATTTCATATTTGTATTTTAGCGAGGGTTAATGAATGAAGTAAGTTTTCGATGAGTTTTTACATCGACAAAGAGCCTGTCGCGAAAATGAAAGATAAAAGTTGATTTTTTGCGTGTTATCAGTTGTGTACACATAGTAGGCTAACAGAGGAGTACATAAAAAGCGATAAAGAAGTTGTGTCTTGCAGTGCCATGTGTGACTCTGGGATGTTCCCTAATGAATAATAATAAACCAATTGGATTTTTTCATTGTACTTGAGACGATTAGATGCAAAGTAGCTTCGCTACAGATTCACATAGAAATACAGCAGACAGACTTTAGAAAATATAGTTTTGTATTCTAACTGCTTATAACTGTAGCGTGCATACCTTTACTAGATACCTAGGACGAGGATGGACATTTGCATAAAGGACTAAATAGCATTGGTAATTGGTAACTGCATTGCAACAGTGTTTCTACTTTGAGTATCTATAATCTCTGGTGGTGTAGTGAAGACAATGTGTATGACAACCTTATTTATATACTTGAGCACATAAAAGTTGTTTGCTGAGTGAACTAAATGCTCTTCACTGTGTGTTCTGTGTTCTGGAGAACGATTATCTCTTTTTAACTTTGTTGCAAGTTGAATGCACAGATTTATAGAGTCACATATGTCTCTGGTGTATAATTCTCTTAGAATGTGTACACTCCACTTGGATTGCATTTAGTGAGCGAGTGATCCATCCATAAGCAGTAGTATTCATTAATGAACTACATTAGTGTAAGATAACACAGGACTGATATCTTCTGTTCAGAGTGTTTGGTGATAAGTACTAAGATCGACTACCAAGACTTCTCTTAATATCTCAACCCAAACCACTAGTCTATAAAACAAATAGAATTTATTACTGATATACACATACATATTATAGAAACTCAGAGTACAATACATACACTGGTAGAATAATATACTTTACAGTTTACATCACCAATCCCGTCGCATTTACTTCCATTACAGAACAGTGGACGTCACGTCAGCAATTGCATTTGTTGTTTTGGCTTGGTTTGTCCTGTCCCAGTTCCTTTCCGTCATTTCTCACTTGGCATTCTCGACCAAACAATAAGTCCCTTCATCATTTATTGTTTACCATTCAGAAATCAATAGTTCAGTCATAAAACATGATAAACTAATCGACACTGACAATTAAGTCAGAAGCCAAGCCACGTAGACGTCACTGTACAAGAAGAATTCTTGTAAACAGGGATAACGACTGGATTTATGGATTTCGTGCCAACTGTGTAGAACAGAGAGTATAAAACCTTGAATAATAAAACAATATACGAGAAAAATTAGTCTAAATTCAGTGAAATAAATCGGCAGACAGGTTTTGTGTATTGCTGCATGTACTGCGAAACTGCGATTGCTCCCCCTGCAAATGAGACTCACCCTCTGGTCTGAAACTGAGTTTGGCATAATTTGTCGGAATATAAATCAAGATTGGAGAATGAACAAGGAGGAATATGGTCGGCGGGGACAAAGTTAAAAGCACTCTAAGTAGCAGTGGCAGCTTCGCCTTACTGTTCAAGAAACAAAAGCCAAAAGCTTCTCAGTGTGGCAGTGTGCTTGAGACGGATTGGTTTGTGATTAGTGCCATTAATGCCATTGGGATATTCTTCCACAGTACAAAAGTCAAGTCAAGTCAGGCACATCCTCCTACTTAATCTCCTCTTTACGTCAAATCTATTTATTTACCATTACTCCGCTGCGTGCTCTGTCAATTCCTTCTAATTGCATTTCTAGAACCGAACATTTGGGTAATTCTACAGCACATACAGCTCCAACGTCTACCTCACAAGTATCAAATCCACAAAAACACAAACAACTTCATCTCAAATACAAAGTCTACTCTGATTGTGATTTTCAGTCTGTGCACGTGAAATCAAATAGGAAATCATTTGACGGTCGCTTTGCGTGTTGGGACAAATTGTCATTTAAACTTATCTTAAGGTTATGCACCAGATACCTCTTCGAAACTAATACACACAGCTGTACCTAACTATTTCGTAGTAGAAAAATATAGTTTAAAGTGTCAGTACAGCAGATACAGACCGATTAGAGAAAATGTACCTAAATCTTTGTCGTGTGTAATGTATACTGGTAATTACTGTTGTATCTTGAAATAAGAAACTCCGACGCTTACATACATATCCCAATCAGTCAATAGTCAAGATTCACTCAGAACATTAGTCAACAGTGAGCGGGTACTGAAAACATAAGTTTAGTCCATATAAACCCAGACTCAGGGTTTATTTGTAATTTATGAACGATTTGTGATAGCAAATGACAAAGAAAGGGTATCTGAATAGGAAACACAACTGCAGTGATATGTTTACATAATACAGACCTGTGTATACTTATTCTTGAACAAAGTATACTTAGAAACATATGTAATTAGCTGTTAGGACTATGACACATATGCTTACTACTCTGAAATCTTCCTGGATATGTATACGTAGCTAATGTATAAGTAAATGAGGAACTATAAGATAATTCTTCACTTAAGGACAAGTCTTGCGTACAGAGAGGGATTGTTGTATTAAAGATGCGGCGAAGAAACTAAAGTCTGCACACTACCACAAAGACGGAATAAAGTAATGAAGACTCATAAATAGTCATATCGAATCAACAAGTTTTACTCCTGTCACTTCTGTTTTTTCGTGCTCATCTTCATTCAATTCAGAATAGGATACCAAGAAAGCATCGAAATATTATCGACATACGCCAATCCAAAGCCAAAGCAGAGTCTGTAAAGAGGAATCTTAACTCCTTCTGTGTAATACAGTATAATCTGTAATCGAATGTGAAGAGAGAGTCTGTCTGACGAACCACAAGTGTAGAAAATTATAAACAAGAGAACTATAGATAGCATTGACGTACTTGTAATAGTATGTGATGTGAATTGTGAGCTAATAATACATAGAGAGTATATTTGCGATACTACCCTCTCCATCCACATTAACAGAGCAGACCAGACTACTAGTAGTAATACTAATATACTTGTTATACGGTATAATAGAGAATTATATAGTATTACAAATCAAAGTAAGCCACGAAGTGCAAAGAGCAACAACTGAAACTTGTGGGATAGCGGGGCCAGGCCATAGAGTCAAGTTAAAAGTCGCAGTAAGTGTATTGTATGTGTTGGAGAGGAGTAAAACGTGTTTATATCTGTATAGTCTGTATGGAGATAAGAAGGAGTAGTGTATTGTATAGACATTTGAATTAGAGTGATAAATAGTTGAGAGTTATAAAAGCGGAGATTATATGCGAAGTGAGATGAGAGGAGAGGACTAATATTGAGAGATAGCGAACGATGTGGTGTGGCTTGACTTGGCGTATAAAAAGGTGAACTCGTACTGTAACTGGTTATTTCTAGAAAGAAGCAGTTGGCCATTGTGTGTGCTACAGAGGAGAGTGCAACTCTTATTTACATAGCAGTTTGTTGTTCTGCTCAGCTCTGTCGTGTTCTTACGTACCCTTATAGTAATTAAATGCTGCAGCACTCACTCTAGCAGTTCCTACTCTCCTCTATGTTCAATCTCTTTCATTCCACTACGTCCCTTATGACATTTACTCTCTCCACTGCACTGCATCTATCTCTGATAATATTATATGTTTCTGCTTATGTGGTGAGTTGAATGAGTTGAATGATAGTTGATAACCTATCGCAGATTATACAACATTAAGTACCAACTTCACAACATATTTACTACAGCAGACAAATCAAATCTAACCAAACCACCACTTTAATAAGTTACATTATTTCCAACTCCTGCTTGGCCCTATTTAATTCCAGTACACACCAGTCCTCCATTTTTCAATACCAAACATTTCAAATTCATTTTAAGTGAATTTAACCAACTTCTTGCTATTCACACATCTCCGACGCTGCTCTATTGCATTTGTGTCTGCTCCACACGTAATACTTCTCCAACTTGTTTTCCAACACTGCAGATTGGGGAGAGAAGGAAGAATTAAGCAAAGCTTCTTGCATTCCTGAATCTACTACGTACTTAGACTATAGGCATATGTATCGAGAAGATTAGCATAACGAAGTGAATCTACAACTGAACTAGCGGACCCAACCAAACCCAAGCACATGCCTTGGTTTTGGCTCTGGCGAAAGATTCTGCAAAACATTGTAGGTTGTGTTGGAATGGTTAAATGGTGTGCAGTGTGGACGGGAAGACAGAGCTAATCGTAAGTAGCTGAAACATTACATGAGGGTTGATTGAACTGAAATGCTCTGTTCTCGCTCCTTCTTTCTCTCTCGACGTAAATAACGCAAACTGACTGTGTCAGTGAATAAAGTCAAGTGAATTCACTTAAACTGCTGGACTGGTCGGCTACTCTTCTATGGGAATCCTATTTACTTAGAATAACTTTAACATTATTTGTACAACTGCGTGATGTGATGTGTTTATATCTGTAGTCTCATCTTCGACACATTCAAATCACACACGTACAACAGAACATACCAACAGATCTCCAATGCAAATAGCTACGTACTAAGAACTATTTCAAATCGAATAACAGACTGACTACTGCAGTAGAATTAATTGTACCAAACCAGGACCACATAAATATTTATTCTAATAGAGAACGGAAACTTGTTGCAATAATTCTATTGAGACATACATTCTGTATAATATTAGGACTGAACTCTGTTTCGAATCTTTCAGGAAATCGGATGTCACAGTCACATCGATATTCAGATACACCAATGTATTTTCAAAAGAGATACAGTAGTAATAATTGTATATTTGAATACTTTATTAGTTAGGTCAGTTGGTCAGAGCAGACAGACGGTTTTTATTCGTGTTTCTCGTGTACCTCTATTCTGCATTGCAACTCATGTGGACCACACACTCTTAATTGCCTCATCCTCTCCTCCTCTGACTTTTGTTTGGCGTGTATGCACCGTGCATCTGATATGGAACTAGTGCACTTTTGAAAGGAACGGTACAGAAGGTCGTACAGGGTGAGGGAAGTGTGTTTTTCTGGGATTACTAACTTTAGTGGTCTTCTGGCTGTGTTGTGAGCTTTTGGTTGTGTTCACCCGCTTTCTGCAGGATCAAAATGATGGAAGACTATAGAGTTGGATACCTGCTTGCAAGTATGTCTTATAACAGTAAGATCTATTTCATTCTTTCTTTCTCCGCATTTCACACTAATGCCCTCCTCTCAAGCATAGCAACCCATTCTATCTTCCTACTAGTCTCAACAATCACTCCAATGAGCATTTTAAGCTTTCCTTTTACCGCAGTGCAAACAAATGCCAATTCCTGCACGAAATTCAAGTGTGAGCTCTTTCTTTCAAATTACTTTTTGCAAATGCAAATCCACACTTAACACTACCATTTTTATTTAAGGGTATTCAAATAGCATGCCAACAAGTGGTTGCACTGGTAGTACACTCTTTTCTGTAACAAGTTTACTTTTCATTTTAGTGTAACCATAAATAAATGTAAATACATACAGGAAGTGCAGACGAGGCATAAATATTTTAATGCCCTCGTAATTGCTTTAACTATTTAAATCACTTCGCTCCAGTCCCAATAGCTACTTTGGAAACCTACAGCTATAATTATATTAATGGTGTCGGTTTGGCTTCCAATGTCATCACTCAAACGCTAATGTGAATGAATGAAAATCATTTTGCTGAGCGAATTTTCATGGATAATAGTACATTTGTTTCTTAATGTAAAGTTAAAGAGTACCGTAAGTACTATCTGTCATAATAGTGAACTTTAATTCGAATGCGTCCTTCTTCAGATGTTTCCTTAAAATTATTTACGTTCTTTAGTTTTTGAGTACACTTTCACTTTCTACATATTTCAATTTTGCATTAAAATAGTATATGCAAAAAATTAATTTTAAAAATTGTATTTTAAATAATACATTTTTAATGTATTGTTTAATATACTATTTTTGAAGTGTGTGTTAACAATGTTTAACTGTCTGCCATATTGTATGTCACCAATTCAAAAATCTCTTCAGATGCAGATTTAATGTTTGGCTCTAACAGTTTGCATACAGACTTTCCATTCCATTACACGCTTCCAGAATTGTCCCTGATCCTTCAGAGCATTTTTCATAGTGAAGGTCAAGCTATACAAGAGTATTTCTGTAATAATCACAATTCTGAGTGAGGTACCCTATTTATAAACGTCTACCTAAAGATATATGAGTAATTTACCAAATTATTTTACTGATTTGGTTCTTTATGTAGTGGTATGCCTAAAATAATTTTCGCATAAGATCAGTCATGTTGGATTACATAGGTTTTTAAAGAATATCCCATTTAAATACGCATTACATAGTAAAGGAGGAGCTATCATACTATTAAGTGTCGAGAATTGTAGTATTCTTTAGCAATTAATATAAAGTAATGTGTTCGAGTGTGGGAGGTATGAATCTCGCTCTCATATTGCATCATAGTTGTAATGACTTCTGGTTAAATTAGTCATCTGACTATATTACCTCATTGAATGCAAGCAATTATAGCGTTCTATCGCTAATTATCATTTAAGTACAGGGTGCTTCACATCTGTCTATGCCTTTTCTTCATATATTATTAAAGTTTTTGAATACCTTATCAGATTGAAAAATTCTGGCCGTTTAGGTGGCAATATAACAGTGGGCAGTGACAGAATTATGTCACAGTTCAGGATGGATTCTTAAAGTTAATACCGCAACACTTTTTTTATCTTTCCGGAGTTATAGGAGGGTTGTATAAAATTATTACAGCACGCAGTGTTTACACGAAATTTTTGCTAGAGTGACCTTGCATCGCAGTCTGAGGTCACTGTATCGCAATTCTGTCGAAATAGTTAAGCCCTGTGTGTATAGTCTATTGTAAAGTGTAAGGTGCATAATTCTGGTAAATGACACAAAACGCACCGCCAGAGTAGTAGAAGGAATAAAGGATGCATAAACATGAAAACGAAGCATGAAATAGAATGAGGCATTAGTACAGAGTCGTACTCAAGGTGATTACTGATTAACTATTAACTACAAAGTGTAATTCGACTCTACATCATAAAAGAAAATTGTATGTATGTAGCTCACTTCATTTTCAAATTCGAAGCAATGAATATTCCATGGGCCTTATTGCCATTCTAGTATGAAAAACTGAGCTTCCACTGTCAATGTCGGTAATTGCAAACTAAAAATGGTAAATGGACTACCTCACCATGTATGCCATTCAGGAGGAAGCCTTAAATGCCTGGCTATTCACATTCACACTGAAACTGAAACAACTGAGAAATGCCATTAGATATTCAGTATTCAGCCATTACTTATAACTTATATGTGGCATGCCTACATCCACTTATATAATATGGAAATTGCCACTTACTGTTACATGTACTTTGGGTGCACAACTAATTGTGTCTATTTTAAACTGCTGTGCTCTGCTAGAGCTTGTATTTATTAGCTCTGTTTAATAATAAAAGGAAGACCTTTTTATGCCAAAGTTTTATTGGTCGATTTCGGTATTGAGGGTTGGTTCATCCATTTAGTCCACTATGGCAGACTAAAATGTTACATTGCAGGCTGATAAGCATAATAGGGAAGGCAACGTATATTCTAACAATCATAAATACTGGATTTAACTTTTAAATGAGTTTATCGGCATAAATTCAATTGTAGAGCAATTATAATTTGCATTTTCATCTGTTACTGCATTCTCTCTGTACAGTACTTACCGTGCAGCACTGCTTTCCAGACTCTACTGTAGTTTAAAGTGTACTTACTAATTTAAATGCTAAATGAAACACAATGTATTGACTGTTCAATTGCGAAATGCATGAAATATTTACATTGTTAGCTTTTGGTCAAGCCAATGCAAAGATTAGTATTAATTGATCAATGTAAATACAGATATTTCGGACAAACTCATTGAGTATTGATTTTAAGCACATTCTTGTATATAATCTGTACTGAGTGTACAGGGGATTTGAAATAAATTTAGTATTAGAGTTTTTATTTAGACGTGAGTACAGTTGGAGTTAAAAAGGAAAGTGTTTGAATAGGATTTGAATTTCAATAAAAAGTTATTAAAGTACTGCTGTTGGTAATTTGCATGTTTAAGTTTAGTAAAATGGTTAGGTTTGCTCTGTTGAAACTTATTCTTGGATGAAATTACCTTGACACAGCAGAGTAGTATGGAATGACAGTCTCTTCTCTTTGACTTGCTAATTGATGCTGATCTGCGTAAGCAAAAGGCACAGTCGAAAATAAATGTAATTTAATATTCATTAGGGTATTCATTAGTATTTATTATGCTGTAACTCTTTGTAGTCTATATTTATTGTGTGCTGTATCTATATTAGCATTTAATTAATTCACTGCTAACTTGATAAATGTTAATTTTAATTGTGACTCTGGCGATAACAATTAGGCTGTTTGTGTATAATTGGTCCGAACATGCACATGTGGAATTCCTGTTTCGAGGTGTTCAGTTGACTGACTGCGAATGTTTGGGTTGATTACAGGGAGCATGTCGTCGTCAGAAGTTCGGATGACTCCCCGACCGGCGAAGACTCCGGCGTGGTCGGTGCCGCCCCTCATGTCATCCCCCATGGAGGACCCCTCCTCCTGCTCAGATAATGCCTCCGACAACTCTGACAAAATAGAAACCATTTGTCAGGCGCAGTCCCACTCCAGTCAACAGGCACAGATGAAGAACCGCAAGAGGAAGATCATCGGCAACGGCGGACCCACCTTCGTCAATGCCACCACCAACAACAATGCAAATGTTAACAATGCAGCTGACTCTCACCACCACCAACTCAAAGACTCACACCATGATTCTCGATGTGCTAATTCTACTGCTAATCCTCAAGGTAGACTTAATCCCTCTCTTTCCTCTCTTACTATTAAGTAGCTCCTCTATTCACGGTTCCAGTTTACAATTAATGTATTTATAAAAGTAATGGTGCCCCGAAAAGGCATTTTAAAACAATATTCCTGCTCCCATTAGTGTAACTCAGTGTATAATTATTGAACAGTATTCTTTGAAAAGAAATGTTAGTCATATATTTCACAAATTATGGTTAAAGATCTTAATTGTGATTTTAATTCGGGAGTTTTCAAAAGAATTGCCAGAAAAGTATTTGCCAACATTGATTTCGTTGACTATTGCAGTATTACCCGAGTTTGGAAAATATTTTGGGGAAGGTATGCCTTAAGAAACGATTGATTTGCCTGTATGTCGTGAATTGAAACTGTTTGCCTAGATGTACAGAACCGGAATGCCTTTTCGTGGCCTTGTGTGGCATTTTAAGATAGATTATGGATTATGACGCACTACTAAATATAGAATTGACTTTAAATCGTTTTAATTTTTTATCTCACATTTATCAGATGTTTTTCGTCCTCTGTCATTACGAAAGACTTTAAGATATTCAAAGATGTGTTTATAGAGGTCTGTGTTGTATTGCAGTTAGTTGTGAAAGTATAAATTGTGGAATGACCTGCGATGACGTCGGCGAGGTCATAACATGAAAATTAATTGGAGCATCTGAAGTTAATTGTGCATGGTGTGTGTTAAATAAACGTCTGAAAGTGAGCTGGAAGCCTGGGAAAGCTGAATCGCAGAGTTTGTATTAGGGAATAGGAAATAGTAGAATGAAAAGAAATGTTGGGTCTGTCTGCGGAGAAGTATAAAAGTAATTTAGACTTCCTAGTGCCGTCGGCGAGGTCTTTGTGTATAATGATGTTTCTTTTGCTGACTGATTGTACTATTGTGTCTGGGATGGCTGGAGAATCTCCAGTGCTTTGCATTCTATTTTTACATTGATAATTATGTGAAATGTCGGGAGTGGAGTAAATGAGAAAGTGCGGAGGGAGATGGCTAATGATATGGCAGAGAGTTACATCGTCCTTTGTTTTTGCAGGGAGTCTGTGGGCAGACGCCGAGAGTTTGGCAGCAGACTTTGATGGCTCGTTGTCTGGACTTGGAGCGGATTTGTCTACGGCTTCCTACGATATGTCTGAAGCCCTTCTTGCCCTTCCTTCCCTTTACCACCACCAAAGAACCAGTCACGCATCTTCACAAAATCAAAATTCCACTAATACAAATACAAAGTAAGTCAACAAATACATTATGACTTTACTTTTAAATGAACCATCAAAAAAATTACTTTACCATAAACGATCAGACTCATTTCATCAGTTAAAACGGTTCTGCAAGTGAAAAATTGGACCAATAATGAAGAAACTTTAAGTGCACCTCAAAAATAATCGCTTTACCTCATGTTACTTTAGCTAATATTTGGTACGCTTACCTCAAGTGTACTGTACATTTTGTACTCTACTGAGGTTGCATTGCAATTGAAGTTCCCAGTTCTCCTTGAGACTGGATATAATATGTTTATGTGAGGTAAAGCGACTGTTTTTCTTGAGGTAAACTGATTATTTTTGAAGTACATTTAAACACAAGCTCACAAGCCTATGAAATACGACCTCTTTTCCTATTAATTGTACTGACGCTACTATATTTTATTACAAATAGCCACTAATTACGTCATTAATTAATGGCTGAAGTATTTAATTGTTGGGAATTCATAATAAAAGGATTAATTTTTGATTGATGACTTAAAATATTCATTCCTTGGGAGAACCTCATTTAAGTGATGAAAAATCTTTTCCCTCATTACAAAGTAATTTTTAATGGCCTGATAAATGCAAACCAAACGAGAGACATTTGACCATTAAAATGTACAATAATTAATTAGAAGTAGAAATTTTCTCAGAAAGCCATCGACATAAAATATGTAATACGAAATGCCATTGATGAATGTCTAGGAGAGAAACTTTCGCTATGTATGTCTACGAATAGTTTATTCGCTAGGATGTTTACTTGCGCTATTCGTGTGTATTTGATTAGTATAGTTAATTCAGGGAGTGTATCTTTATTCTTGACTGCCTGAGTTTAGCAAACAAATTAATCCTTTAAATGGCTCACTTAATCGTTCATTCAACTGGAAATTAATATGCAGAGATTCGCGAAATACTCTCGCGAGTACACTTAGCCAGACGAGGACATGTCGTAAGTCGTAAATACTCATGTATAGAATTAAAGTAGGTACTTGCTCAGAAAACAGACGCTCCTTGTCTTGAATCGAAAACGTTGTTTAATTATAATAGTTACTATTTATTGCATGCAATCCACTATAATATCTGCAATATCTCCAATTTCACCCTTTCCTCCGTTTCCCATAAATTACACAGCAAATACACAATTTCTTCCATTTTAGCATTTATTTATGTACGTGTTTGACTCTTTTTCTTGGAATTGACAGCCAAAAAACTAATCAAGAGTATACTCAAGAGAGTAGCTACGTTTGTCTGAATCTGCTTAGGTGCAAATCTATTTATATTCTGTCTGAATCAAGTTTTCGCATTTTATCCAACGGTTAGTATCATTATAGGACTAATTCTGCGACGCCATATTTTACACTATAGGAATAATGCAATGTATTGAAAGTGTGAAAGAAGGTCTGCGACATTAATTAGGTATATTATATGTTAATTTTTGCAAAGTATAAACAGAGTACATAAAAATAGTTTAATTGCACTTGTACCATGTTTATAGAATTAATTCAGGCTTATGTTATTAATGTTTGCAATGAGCTACCGATAAAGAGACTTTTTAACATAAAATCTTTGACGGACATTTACACACGTTGTATGTTATCTCATTGCATTGACTCTGTGTTTATTACGTTTCATAATACAGAGTGGTATATGTGTTTATCTATGCAACCTAAATTTTATCTGAATCTGTCGGGCAAATCAATTCTTCCAACTCACTCTAATGTCAGATCTCTTTAATTTTCATAAATACCATACCTAGATTACCGTAATTAAAAATGTAGCTAAAAATAGACTTGATAACAATTCTTTCATTCGCAATGTTATTGACAATTAATTGGAGAGGAGAATCATTTAACAGAAATAGCTCACAGTTGAGTGACCTGTTTTTAAAGTATGTAATGTGGTGTTGTGCGTGTTTGTTAATTGATGTATAATTTACGTTTGATTTTTATGTTCTCCAGCAACGGGTTTCTTAAAGAGGCGGGCCTCACCCCGTTGGCAGCAGCGCATTTACACGGTGGCTCTTCTGTGTCCCTTCCCGGAGATTTCCACTTTGAATCCCACTCGGCAACCTGTCAGCAGAATTCTGGAGCTAACAATAACTCGAGCAATGGGAATTCCACCCAGCAGCAAACTCAACATGACCATATGCATTTAGACTTTGAAAGAAGGTACAAATTAACTAAACAAAATATTACTATGTACAAAAAGAAAGTTTTCAAGGATCACGTGAAAAAGAAATGAAAGAGTTGAGCTAAACTTTTATGTGTATATTTATTGGTATTGCTCACTTGGAGTGGAAGATGTATTTTGTGTTGATTACTAATGACGGAATTTTCCATTGTTATTTTCTTGGAACTGTATTACAGATTTCAATACGTTCTGGCAGCGGCAACATCGATCGCGACTAAAGTGAACGAAGAAACTCTGACGTATTTAAATCAAGGTCAACCGTATGAGATCAAGTTGAAGAAACTCGGAGAGTTGACTGCTTACCGTGGAGTGGTGTTCCGCTCCGTCGTCCGACTCTGTTTCCACGACAGACGACTCCAGTTTTCAGAGAGAGAACAAATCGCCCTATGGGAAGACGCTCATCCCCAGGATCGTATCTTACAGGTCAGTTCCGTAAGTACAGAGACCTACGTCGCGCTTCGAAGGTCGCGTTTCTTCTGCAGTCTCACTCTTTCTATGCTAATACATATTATGCGTGCTTCCCCCTTTCTAGTTTATGTCATTTTTACATTTTTACGATATCAATAGTAATGCCTACATTAGGTACCTATATAAAAAATACGTTATTAAAACAGTCAAGAAATTACAATTATTAATTACCACTATGATAGATTATGTATTTTGTGTAGAATAATGTCAGTAACAAAGAATAATAGTGTAGTGTACTCTATTCCAGGCGCAACAGTGTAAAGCAAGGTCGTTACGTTGTACTGCGTGCTTTAGATATGGCTAGAGCAGGAAAGAGAGATTTTGCAGAATGGGTTTGTTTGGCTGAGTGGAGTAGAGTGCCGTCTGTAGAATGGAAAAGGCAATTTGTGGGACGTAGGTGCTTAACAACGATTCCCGCAAAGTTCGTCACGGAATGGGTAACTTTTCTTCAGTTGGTTTGGTACTATTGGCAGAACGTAACGGGTTATTCAATCCTGATAGCGTCTTGATATGGTACCTAAAGTAAATTAGGCTTTCGAACCCTGCAGCTGAATTTCACTTATTCAAATGCTTCTGAAAGTTTAACACTTACCGTGTAGATAAATATTTTTTTAAAGATGAGAGTTGACTTTAATTCTTTTGCATATACTTTTGTGAATAGTTAATTCTGTAAAAAAACATTTGTTCCAAGAATTTATCTCTTGTAGGTCAACTTCATAATTGTCAGAATAGTAAACCCATTTGGAATTAGAAATCATTTCAGTCATTATACTGTTTCTTATGAAACTTCTTTATGCTTTATACGGATTGGCATTTTTAATATTATATAGTAGTATGCTAATTATGAGAGTATGCTAGTTCTAATACTGTTTTGCAATTTTTGTAGCGCTTTTCAAAATATTTGCTTCTAATAAATATTTGCACCGCGCATGTAGAATTGATTTATAAGGGTAGATTAGAAAGAAAAGTAATTCGCTTGAAATTTATACATTTTTGTGTTGCAGGTTGATTTGCCTTTATCATACGGACTAACAATGCTCCCCAGCCAATCAGATTTAGCTACAAATACGGTTTCCTTCCTTTGGGAACCCTTGAAGGAAGTTGGACTCTACGTCAAGGTATATAATACTAACCAAATAGTATGTGAATCATCATGAAAGTAATAAAAAACCGACATCCATGCCAAGTCTTTGACTATGTACACAGACATAGTACCTGAATGTATAAAATATGCTTATTGGAGAAATTATTGATATGCTATTGTAGTGTGTAATAGCATTTTAATTATCGAGAAAACAGTAGAATTGAGGATGAGTAATGGCAATCGGTGAAGAAGTAGGAAGCAAAGTGGTGGAACTACGTAAATCCTTCTTTGTAAACATTTTATTCAGTTTGAATTGTGGAATTGTTAAAAACTTGGATATGCATCCTGTTCCTCTGATGTCAGTACCTTCTACGTAATAAATCGACTGGAGCGGCTGTTCGTCTGTCGAAATTCTGTTATTTTTTACATTTCCGTTTTCGCCATGAACTGGCGATAATGATCTGGCTATATATAATTTATAGGATACTTTGCAATGTATATCAGTTCTGTACATCTTAGAACTTGGCATTTTCACGTATACAGTGATAAAGTGAAGAGGATGTAATAAATTGCATAAATTAACGAATGTGTTATAAATACCATGTGTTGCAGATAAACTGTATCAGTACGGAGTTTACGCCAAAGAAGCATGGCGGTGAGAAAGGTGTTCCATTCCGGATGATGATAGAGACTTATTCTCATCCAGACAACTTACGTCTTCATGCTGGAGCTTGCCAAGTTAAAGTTTTCAAATTAAAAGGTGCAGATCGAAAACACAAACAAGATAGAGAAAAGATTCAAAAGAAAACGCCAGGAGAGCAAGCGAAGCTGCAACCATCCTACGAGTGTACCGTCCTGTCTGATGTAACCATTGTACTTAATTACTAATTGACAATTTTATCGGGTCGCTATATTTTCAATTATTAATGATATTTTTCAGATTTCTCTCGAGTCTCTTGATTCCCCTCCGCCACAAATGCACAATCAAAGTCAACACACACTCTTGTCACCGTCGTACTCTTCAGATCACCCGAATGCAGATTCCCCGGAAAATCAAAACTCAAATCCCGGGAACGGAGCTGCAATAGGAACTTCTGCCACAGGTGGAAACTGCTGTTCCGCTCCACCGACCAATAATTACGCACAAACTTTTTCTGCACACTTTTCTCCAGAGTCTGTTCGTCGCTGGCTGATACGCCACAGGTATTTACAATTTCTGTGCCTGGTTTGACCAAGTTCGTTTCTTCATTTACATAATCTCTAATGGAAATCACGTTTCTTTAGGTTTACATCAACGAAGACGTTATGGGACTTCAGTGGTCTGGATTTACTCCGTTTGAGCAAAGATGAACTAATAGAAATGTGCGGTCTTGCAGAAGGAATCCGACTCTTCAATGCTCTTCACTACAAAATTACATTCTACGTTGCGCTTACAAATGCCAATGTAAGAATTTACTCTAAAAAGTTATTTCTAATGAGTTCTGCTGGATAATTATTGCAATTACTACGTTTTTGTATGTTTTGACTTAGGACCCGAAATCGGAGAGTAGTGGAGGAGTTTCTTGTTCGGGGAGTGGCAGCTCGTCAGACCAAGAAGTGTTATTCCATCCAGTATGTCTCTCATCTCCTTCCATAGCAGAGCTAACCTCCGTCTTAGCCTCATTGTTTAGCAATCAATTCCCGAACGATTCGCTCCCAGTGGATCGTCTTCTATTATCTGTCAGCTCTCCAGGAAACACCCGAATTCGGGTTTTGCTAACTGAACAACTTCTTTCCACTCTAAAGGACCAAACTGCTTTCAGAGCCTTTAAAAATGGTGTAGAAATTTTCTTGGAAATTTGTGAGTGACGCAAATGAAGGCGTAGACCGTACAATGTAAACTTTATCTCCAGGAATTGGTGGTTGACAATGTGTTGCATATATAATCATAGGGAAATAAATATCAATCATAAAGTTACAAATTTACTGTTGCTATATTATGTAGCGGCGGAAAAAGTACGTCTTTATAAGATTTTTAATGTTCAATACAAATATTACTAATAATCTAGATTTAATCAGCGGTAATGCTATATTATACGAAGAACGATAACAGGACTGTAATGCGATTAATGTACAATTGAAAAATAATGCACTGACAATTTCCTTTGAGTAATAAAATCAAGTTATTTGGACACACGTACCTGGAAAACAAATAGTTACCTAATTAGATGCAGGAGAAGTAAGATTGTAATCGAAAATAGGCAAACTACAATTTGGAAGCTATTCTTGGTATTTCTATTGTATCAAACAGGAAAATCTAGTAATTTAGAAATAGAACCAATTCGTACTCAATAAATCTGTAAATAAATGTAAATCTAGTTTAGGAAAAAACGAAAACGTACATATAATGATGAAATTCAAGTCCAATGCAAATGACTTATAAGCCAAATTGGAAAACAGGTTATTTAGCTAGAAAAACTAATATTCTCAACGAAATGTTCAGGTCCAATGTAAATCGTTGCTGTAATTAGGTAATAAATTAGTATAATGATGATAATATACTGCCAGTCAACGGTATACGAAATGTTATACTGGAAAACGAAAAATTTACTGATAAAGCGAACCAAAACTGATCTTCAATTTCCCTTGTGCTTTCGTGTATGCAAAATATATGTAAAAGCATTAATAAAATGCGCCATTCTGAATTCTGAACTCTGGCTGTTCTACAAAAGTATGTATTGAGATTATTGTTATGAAATGCAACACGCAAGATTAGTAGTTATAATTTTTGTTTGCTAAGGTTAACGTATATGTGTGCTGCTAAATGATGTAGCAAACAAGAGTGTGAGGAAGAGGAATACGTAACTTACAATTAGTGGTCTCACGGAATATTTGATTACATAATATAACGTATACCTGAATAATGATCAGATTTCTTGCGGGGCACTTTGATCTGGTCAGCGTTTTTTCAAAATAAGTCATTTTCATATTGTTATATTATTACTAAATTATCTGTTTCTAAGTTTATTAAATCTACTATTAAATTTTTATCGTGTTATAATATATTAAGAATTGATTTAGTAATAATACATGGGGATAATTTAGGTAAAACTATCGTATGCATTACTAAAAACGTCCATAGATGCTACAGATTGTGTATCGTTTTATTAACTTACAATGGAACTACTTAGATTTCTGTATTAAATGCTAAGAATAATAGTGTTAACAGAAATTCAGCATGGCAGGAGAAAAAGTAATAGTCAAAATGGGTAGGGAAATGTTTATTGAGGAATTATACGTATTTCACACAAAACCACAAAATACAGCCTGTAGTAATGTCATCGTGGTCACTTAAGCCTATAATATATCACAACTTCCACATTTGCAAAAACAGTCAAATAATTTTCATTCGAAAACAGTACTACCATAGCTTATGCCATTTTCCCGTTCTAACTGATTAAGAAAATAATAATATAAAAAATAATTGTCAAATCTAAATACACTGATTGTTTCTCTATGTACCTGTTTGATAAGATTGCAGGCTGTATCTGTAAATGCCAGAGCCAGAACTAACAAAACGTAGGTGCTATGCTGTTTTTTGCAGGAAAAAGCTCGTATCTTTATGAAACGAGTAATTTTCCAAATGTAGCTGAAATGTAATTGGAGTAAATAAGCCCCCGGGATTTGGAGTAGATACTTATAATGTGGGTACTCTATTGTATTTAGCCTATGAAAGGAAATACGTAATACTTGGCTTCAAATATTTTCAGGAATACAAAGTTATAATAGAGAATGTCTATGAAAAATAATTTAATATACAAAGAAACTAATTTTTCGTATTTTGTGTGATATTCGTGAAATAAACTGTTGTACTATTTTAAGTCGTGTCACTCAACTCGCCTTCATTTCTTTTATATTTTTATTCTTAAGAATTTTAAAGTCATTATTTCTTATATGCCAGAAATTATATTGTTCGTAAACAGCTATACTGCTAATATAATATGTCATCATCAGGTATCCCTAAATTTCATACTGCCGATTTTTGCTTTATCACCAACTGCCAGCGATACCTAAATCATTATTTATATTCTTCAAAATATATTTGAAAGTTAAAAATTATAAAGGTCTTGAGATAATTCTAAGTAATCAAACCAAAATTCCTAACCAATGTGTAATATGCATTCACAGTTTTTGTGTAAGCAAGTTATTTAATGCGGAGAATTCTGGAACTTTGGTAGGTACAAGATATTTCAAAGAAGATAAGAAATTTTATCTGGAGACTATCAAATGTCCTAACATCGCATCTGACAAGGAAAAACAAGCAACTCGTTATTTTCTTCTCATTGGCAGTCATTTGTTTCTAAAAGCCTTTCAATTAGTCAGTTTCTTGATTTAATTGTTTCATTTGTGTTACTTCATGATTTTACACGCTATACTCACTTGGTTAATAAAAGCATTCCCTCATAAATGTTCCCCTGTGCCAGAATTACGCACAAAAGCATGCCAATTATTTTGCACACGTATACGTGTAGTACTAAAAAATAATTGATAATTTGCAAAATTAAATTTGATGATTTGGGAAAATGTGCATATAGGTATAGGGAAGTTAAGAATCTTTTCCCAAACTATTCTATATTCCTTTTGTTGTGACTTTGCTTTATCACATTTTTTAATACTGGAAATAATTAATTACGTTATTAGTCTGTCATTCTTTGCGTTATGATGCTGTCCAGAAATGTAAAAGTACATCATCTCTGTGCATAAGTGATAAGCAAACTTTATTGTGTCTTATACAAAAATGTTTGTGCCGTAGTTATATATAGCATATACAATACACAGAAAAGTAGTTTTATCTGAAGAATACGTTCTGACATCTGACTACATGTGCTCCTGTTTATTTTAAGATTAAGTAGAAGGATTAGGAAAATGAAATAACAATTTTTGCAGCAAAAAAGTAGAGAATAGTTGCTTTTTCAGTATAACAATCATACTAACCGTAACTAACTACAGTAGCACTTTAGGTAATAGCATACTTACATCTTAACTTGAATAAATACCTATGCATGTGATATCTGATAAGAATGCTCAGGTACTCCTACTAATGTGCATAACTAATATGAAGACATAATACAAATTGGATGCTGAAGCCATAACGAATCTGCGTACTGACCTGCTGGATTATTATTAACGTTCATAAGATAACTATGCATTTGATATCTTGTGAGTTACACCAAAATTATTCCCAGGCAGCATACCTGCAAAGATCCATTTACCTTAAAAAGCCTGTGTCTTATTCCCTGGCATTCATTGTTCCTCTGTCAACCTGAGACTTGGCTAGTGTTCTCAATTCTTCTTGAAAAATCTGTCTGCATACTTACTAAGAAATGGTTTCTAATAAAATATTTGTTTCCAGTGCCTTTTTTCTACTGTCAATTTGGATAACTCCGGGATTTGCAGATCCACTTAAAGTGGGACTTCAGTTGCACAATTCATACAGAGCCTTGCATGAAGCTACACCTCCTCTACACTTCAGTGGCAATGTAAACTGAACGTTCAATACAATTACTAATATTTCGCTATAGAATGAAAAATTAATTCCTTTTCCGTTTATAGATAAGTTTAGTATCTCAGAAATGGGCTGAGAAACTGCTGCGGGAGAAATCATTTGAGCATTCTAAGAATTCTGGCTACGGGGAAAATCTGTGGACGTGTTACGGATGTAAGTACAGCTCAGAAGAAGCAGTCAGACACGCTACTGCTGGCTGGTACGGAGAAATTAAGCTTTATGATTGGAATCATCCAGGATTCGCATCTGAAACTGGACACTTTACTGCACTGATATGGAAGAAGGCAAGGTGGGTGGGTTTTGGAATTGCCCGAGATGAGAAAAGAATCGTTGTCGTCGCCAATTACAGTCCTGTCACTAATATCGTCGGTCAATTTAGAGCAAACGTCAAGCCTAAGAAGTAAAGAATGAATAACCCTTAACTTTATTTAATTAAGAAATTACATTAATGAGATGTTTACTTCTCATTTGTTGTTTTTGTATTTATTTTCACAGGGACAGTGACTGCTAAGATTTAAATGATTATTAGTTGCTTTTGTAAACTTGTGCTATGTTAATACTAATGAATCAAAAGTAAGTAATACTAAGCACTATTTTGTTTTATATAAAACGATCTGTGGTTTATAGGTACAAAATTAAATTATTAATACCTAAGGATTCCTGTTTCCATTCTTGTTTTAGAGAAATATGTATTTACATAGTAGTAATTATAAACATTCATCAATAAACTAAATTACACCTATGGAGTACGTAATTCAACATTAATTTATTAGGCAATCTTGTTTAGTTTAAGCGCATATAATGACAACTGAGTATTTTAGTTACTAAATATTAGCTGATCCCAAATTCAAAACTACATTAATTATTACTCTATTAACTTTTTAACTTTTATCTGAAATATCTGTATCAATTACTATAGATCCAAAGTTTTTAATACCGGGAAATATATCTAATCTATAATATAATTTAATAGTACAATTTAATTACCAATGATTACAATCAACTCTGTATTATTCGACTTTAACTTTTCCACATTCATCAATGCTTTGTGGTAGATGTGCTGTGAGACCTAACTCTTAGAAATCCGAAGAATAGTAGCCCAAAGCACACTGTAAGAGTCAGAAACATCACAACCATCAACTTTACATCGTTGAGATCATTGGCTTCCGAATATAGGATGAAGTGGCCGGTTACGTCTTCAAATGTATCAAACTTTCCTAATCCTGCTTTGAAATGAAACAATCCTGTACCATAAAGAACAAATTTAAGAGATTTGGCATCCACAAATCTTTTCCCTCCATTTAATACAGGATTTCTATTAATTTCATCTAATAGTTCATTGCGACAATCCCCGTCTGAAACTCCGCAACTGCTGTAGGTATCTAATACAGCAAATTCCCTCCTGCCATTAACTTCTTCTATATAGACAAACAAATCAGCCTTTTTGGAAGCAAACTCTTCCAACTGGTCTTCAACTCGCATAACAGGATCATAAATTATTGTGATCCGGGCTTCCTTCCCTCTCTTTACTGTGTACACCTTTTCCTTACAGTCCGAAAAAAGAGGATCTTCTTGCACTTTGTCAACATCCGTACAGCCGCATTCTCGCCGAGTCTTTTTGTCAAAGCAAAATGCTGAATCGTATTTCTTACTTGTTTTCGAAATTTGGTACCATTCGTTGTAGGCCTCGGCACTCGGATCTGCATTGTAGATATTCATAGTCACAGGAACTTGAGCCCCTCGGAAAGATGGGGGTCGGTAATTTACAGGAAGTGTCGTAAATACAATCTGCTTATTTCTGACGATCGTTTGTTTGGATTGGTCGGCAATTTCTTGAAAAGTAATAAAATTTGGAGCTTCTTTGTGCCATGCACGATGAAATACTTGTGCATTATTGCAAATGGGGACCGGATACTCGGCAAAGAGCCTCCGTCCTTCAGCTCTATGCGCCGCAACTGTAAAAGTCATACATGAAGGGGTTTCGCATTCTATAGAGGCAACCACAGATCTTATAACAACTGTTGCTACTCCCATTTTGACTCCTTTCGGTCGCATGTTGATTTTCATCATCTGGAAATTTTGTTCTCGACTAAAGATTTTATCAACAATGAGGATATCGGGATTAGAGTTTGTGACGATGATCATTGGACGGTACAACATTAGACTACCAATTTGAGTGGTCGCATGAATTTAGACGACAGATGATATGGAGTCTAGCTGATCTAAACTAATGCGACCTCCGTGTGTTTTCAGCACAGGATTGTCTTCCAAAGTCAGGATATGATGACAGCCTCCGTCCCCAGATATCCATGGTCGCTCAAAGTCCTCAAGCCTTTCACACTCTTTAGGTGGTTTTACAGTATTCTTGCTTGGTGGAGTTGTATTTGGTGGAGGTTTGTTTGGTGGAGTTGTGTTTGGTGGAGTTGTGTTTGGTGGAGTTGTGTTTGGTGGAGTTGTGTTTGGTGGAGTTGTGGCAGTAGGTGTAGTTGTGGTAGTAGGTGTAGTTGTGGCAGATGAAGTTGCGATAGTTGTAGAAGGTGGCTCCGTTGATTCCAGTTTGTGTTCTTCTAGTAGAAGAGGATATTTCAAACTTTCTTCGTCAAAAGGCTTATAAAGCCTAAACTTTTCTCTATATTCATTGAATTCCGCCTTAACTTTGTGCAATCTTCTGTATTCTCTGTTTAAAGCTCTTATCATGGCATTTTCGTCTTCAAGCTTTTTATTTCTTTCCACCTTATCTGCCTTTAGCCTCTCTTGTCGATATTTACAAGTACTGAAATCGATTAGCCAGGATTTGAAAGGTTCGACTTCGATTTTCGTCTGCTTTGTTTGAACTACTGTGGAAAAACCCCACATTGTCGTAGTTTTAGAGATATTTGGAAATCCTTTTAACAGAATACTGAACAGGCCAGGGATGTATATTGTTTGACCTATAAATTACAATTGCACATACAATTTTTCTATTAAATATATTAAACACAACAACAAAAGTAACAAGACCAATAATCCATTATTAAGGAGGGGATCGGGATCGGAAATTCATAATTCCAGGACAGCAGACAGAAAAACGTCGTAAGGTGGAGTAACTTCATAGCAGCAAAAATAAGAAAACTAAGGCTAAAAGATTTAGTAGGAGAAATACTTTACTTAGGAGTAGGAGGAAAATTCATTTCCCGGGCGGGGTTCGGGGAAACGCTGCGCTTGTGCATCGATTACAAATCCACAAAATGAAAATAAAATATGAACGACAGAGTTGGGCAGATTAAAGTAATTCGATTAAATGTAATTTGTAATTTGTAATCGCATTACAAAAAAGTAATTGTAATTTGTAATTTGTAATTTGAAGAAATAATGTAATTTGTAAATGTAATTAATTACATTCAAAAATTTTGAGATGTAATGCGATTACTTTGTGAATTACAAATTACATTTATTAATGGGATTAAATCAAGCTTCTCTACTCTCGCTTTACACTTAATCTAACATTTGGACCGTTGACGATTTTAGGAGAGCGGTAGTATGAATTTGGCCTATGGCACAGGTCTATTCAATACTACCGCTCTCCTAAAATCGTCAACGGTCCAAATGTTAGATTAAGTGTAAAGCGAGAGTAGAGAAGCTTGGATTAAATATTTTAATAGAATAAATAAATATTTTTGGATCAATGAAGCCTAAACCAATTACATCTGAAATTCTTCCTACTCTGTATCTCTTGCTAGCACTACTTTTGTTATGCAGGCTCAAAGTTTAAAACCATATGAGGTTAAAATAAGTGAACACCTTTCTTTCTACTTCCCTGTTTCGAAAAGGAAACTGTATCTGTATTTGTAACAAGCCTAGCTTTATTTGAATTGTATTATATATGCCGATTTCGTGATTTCTGATTTCCTTTTCTTTACTTCAATAACTTGTGAAATTCAAACTAAAGCTGAGCTGCATTGTGGAAGGATACATTTTAATTGCACTACATACAATGTATTTGCATATATTCTTTCAAAAAAACCGATTAAGATAATCATTTGCAAATTGCAGTTATATAGAAATATCTACAATTCCTTGTGTTGAATTTGTTAATCAATAGATTATGTTATGAGTGAAAAGTAAAAAATAACTGCAGGAAATTGCGGGAATCGAACTGTGGTGCGGTCGTTGGTTCGATTCATACTTTTTAATCAAAGCATGATGGATGACTTGATAAATTAAAAATTCAATACTAAAATTTTAGCCGCTGAATTTAAAATTCTTCCTACACCGCTACATTTGCGTTTAATCATTTGCCTTGACCTGGGCTGTATTTCACTAAACTTTACAAGTCCGACAATTCTACAACTTGTCAAAATAACCATAGTGATTTTCAAAATCTATCTTACTATCAAAAATTTTTGAAATCACTATGGGTTTTCCGACAAGTTGTAGAATTGTCGGACTTGTAAAGTTTAGTGAAATAACCCCCTGAGCTCTATTGCAGAATTTAATCTCCTCATTTTTCAAAGTAAAATTGGGCTTCCCACAGGGCACTTCGGAGATTTAAATGGGCTTAATTAATTTCCTATTTTTAAAATGTAATTCTTAATTTTGAATGTAATTGAATTACGTAATTTGTAATTTGTAATTAATTACTTTTAAATGTAATTGTAATTTGTAATTGTAATTCGATGGAAAAAAATTGTAATTGTAATTTGTAATTTGTAATTGGAAACCAAAGTAATCTGCCCAACTCTGATGAACGAATGATTTGTGAAGGACCTACCTATGTCTTTTTCACCAAAACGTTTTCCAGGACCACTCACTGAAAGATAATTAAAATTGTAAAGTAGTTAATAATTGTAATTAAATTACCAGAATGAAAAATGTATAACTATTTTTGTTATTTTGTTATTTGTGCATCACTAAAATTAATTATTATAATTATGTACAGTGATTGAATTTTAGAGACATTTACCGCTATTAATTAAAGTGACGTTGGCTGCATTACTGTTTTTGTCAATATGAACAAGAATTGGTACTGGAATGGCCTTCATTGGTATTGGTTTAATTATTGCAATATACAGAGCTAATCGGAAACCAGGTAAAAACTTGGCCACTCTCTTTATATGACGCACATACAGTTCGCAATTAACCACTCCTGTCGTTTTGGTTGGACACTGGATTTTTTCACCTATATTGACAGGGAAGGAGGGAATGATAAACAATTTCCATAACAAGGATAAACATAAACATTTATAGATAGAAATATGGGGAACCTATATTGACGACTCCAAAATACAAATATTCGTATTGACGTTCGCCAGGAACTTCGGCTTCGTAGAGAATAGCATGTGTCGAGTCAATTAGAAATGGTGTCAAAGGGCCATGCGATTGCTCTCGTTGCACCTACAAACAAAAGAATTTTGATTATTTTTACGGCATCATAAAAATGTGCAAATTTTTTTGGCTATTACTAGGTAGTGCCCAAATGAACATTTTGGACATGCAAATTAGTGATAATTATAGCAAATAGCAGTTAACAGTGATTGTTAAAGTCTTACTGGAAACTTGTGAGGATTTAAAGACAGAGTTCTGTAGGATGGCGGCGCTGCTTTGGGGACAGTCCCACTACTTTCACCGGCCCGCAACCTCATCCATTCTTTCTTACACCAATTATAATCACTTGTCTTTCGCAATTTAAAATCAAGAGCACCCTTGACTCTAGGTGAGTCATATCGCAGGCCGGTACCGGTACCATTCTTAACATAAATATGATTTACAAAGTCGTCGAACGTTGTCATATTGTTGGTGGTCGAAAGAGTCGCATTACAAGAACTTATGATTCTGTTATAACCTCCTTTTCTTGAGAGAAGGTTTTCTATAAACCAATTCAACACGTTGTCAGAGAACGCAGGAACATAAAATGATTGCTCACGTAAAGTCCTTAGATGGGCATAGGGCCAATCCAAGCCGTTGGGTCCAAAGGCATTGATAATCTCATCGATTTCTGTTCTATCAATTCTAACCACACTGTACTGGTAAGCGGTTCTTCCAATAAACATAACTGATTTTCCTTCGTTTGAGCATACAAAGAAACGATCCGGATGATTAAACCGACATATTTTGATTACATCTTCGTCAAAAAAATGGGAGTTAGTTTTTGGATTAAAATTCTGAAAAGTTGGAAATGCACCCACTGATTGGTAAACGAGAGGTCCAGCAGATTCCGCAATCCACAGTTCGTTCCCCATAAATAGTATATCCAATGTAGTTGGATTGACAGTAACCTCAGTCATGTTAAATGTAACTGGAAATGTAAACTCTGCAAAGCCCTTATCGTTCAAATCACTGGTTAAGTGTTCAGGGTAGCCTAAGTGGCCTTGTAGCTTGTCGTCGGTTCGGTTGGTCTTTGGTATAGGTAGCACAAATCTTTTATTGTAGTACTTGGTTGAGTTGGTTGGAGATTTTTCAAACTGTAAAGCGACAGATATATCAAAATGCTCAAGCTGGTGGTTGTAAAATATACCAACAATATCTTGTATACAAACTCCATTGAAAGTGGATACTCCAGCAAATAAAGGCAACCATTGGGTATAAGGCTTCGGTGAAAACAAGATGGTAAAACTGTGATTATAATAGCACCCGTTATTCTGATTTGGAATTTCCAATGATACAATGAGCATATCAAGATAATTTGGAATCTGTAACAGGTAGCAAACGGGAGTATAATGCAGCTTTGCCTCCGCATCTGAAAAGCTACACGTCTTATCCATCTCGTTTGAGAAGGCAGCGCAAGGATTCGTTTTATTAAAATGTATCAACTTTTTGTCATTTTCTTGACTGGAAGTGTTGTTCATGCTGCCTGAAACGTAAAGGCCGTTCTTGCTTAGAACAACCAAATGATCGTTTGTCAATACGAGTTGGGATATCAATCCACAGTCTGTTTCTGTTTTATTTTTCTCTACCTGACAGAGTAACGACGTCAAATTATGAAGCGTTGTTTCAGGATAATCCAAATTAAAAGCAGGAACAGTGATGTAAACGTGCTTTGTAGCTCTAACTATTTCACCGGGCTTAAGCGTATTACACGGCTTTGGTGGTTGTGGGATTAAAAGAATATATAGCAGGAAGAGATCAGGTATGCAAGGATTAGACACATACTGGAACTGATCATAATTGAATGTTCTAAACCCTTCAAATTCCCCGGGCTTGTGGAAAGTACAGTATATTGGTGGTCCAGTATTCACATCGTCAATTTTAACAGGATCTCCTCTACTCCATTTCCACTTAAAGAATCCCCATGAATTATAGTCAATCAAAGTTTTCCTCGATTTGAATGATCTCGTTTCGGCAGGAATTTCAAAGAAGACGTCTATTGGGGGAACAGGCTCGGATGCGTAGAAACTTGTACTGAGTGCATTGTGATACTGGATGGTATCGTTAGACGCTGTAAAAAACGTACTGGTGGTCTTTATTGTGGTATTTATCACGGTCATTGAAGGCAACACTCCACTTGAATTGACATACAACCAATACATTTCTTTCCCTAGATTCTGTAGCACAGGGTCAGGGTTTTCTGGATCATACATGAGCATTCTTATCCGAGATTCATTTTGTGGATTCGACTTGAAATATAGATATTCATTTTCTATGAAAGTAATTTGAAAATTATCAATGAATCTGTAAGGGTGGAAGTTTTGTTCCTCGGTTGTAACGAAAATGACTACACAAAACAAAATAAGACAATTTTAGTTTTTAGATATTTATACTCATTGTTCAAACCCTAATAAATATAGCATCGATATCATACTAAAAGTAATCAGCGGGACAATTACTGAGAATGCAGCCAGTAATGAATAAATGGAATGACAAAATATTTACTATTCTTTTTTTTATACTAAAATGACCCAGCATTACAGCTACAAATCCAAGAAGGTTTTGCTTTTTATTACTAGAAATCAGTAAATCAGGGAGCTGATTTTCGAAAATTCGTAAGCTACGATCGTTGATTTCCGCAAAAATCATTGGCTAATTTTTATACTTAGTAACATTAAAAAGGTAACCAATGATTTTGGAGAAATCAACGATCGTAATTATACGATTTTTTGAAAATCACCTCCCAGGGCATCAGGGTAAGCAATAAAGCTTCATTCAGCTAATTTTTCTTGGACATACCTGGATAGCCGAATTCATAAACACCTAATGCAGTATTGCTTTCTGTGACTTTGCCTGTCTCGTTTTTGGCTTCTTGTGCTTGATCGTTGACAATGATTTCCGATGACAACAGTACGCACATCAAAAATGATCGAAAATTGTAGAGCCTCATTGTTGACAGTTGACACTGTGTCAGTAGGTCCAGCGTCCAGCCCTCCAACCCTTATTGCTCTATAAGATTGCAGTAGCACAAACACGACTTCGTCTTCGATCTTCGATTCGAAATTCGAACTGAGAGAAAACTTCTAAAGTAAGCCCAGTAGGAGCACGGAGCAGAATGTCGGGTAACTTACATCGAGTTGACTGATCGGCCCACATTTAAACAACAAAGAAAAATTGAATACCGTTCCCGTTATCCTGCCCTGTTGCGTTTCACAGCGTCTCTGCAGACTTGGTTTGCCAGGCAAAGCTTTGAAGTTTCATGAAAATCTTTGGTTAGGAACTTTTTACTAGTTGCATACTTGCATACTAGTTTAATTGTTTAAGGGTACGATAAATCCCCAATTTTGCATTGAATAAGTGCCCGATTTATATCTTAAATTTTAAAATTAGATAAATAAATGCGAATGTAATAATGTAGGGAGAGTCTCTGTTTCATTGGCTAGGAATTCGTCAGTTGAATTTTTAATTTATCAAAATTGTGATTTGAGTAAAAAGTAATTAAAAAAGACAGCAGTTTGAATAATGTAATTTTATTGTCAAACACTATTCAGTTTTCCATCATGCATATACATAACTATAGAAGAATGAACAAGAATTTCTTATCCTACCACTTAACTGTAAGTAAGACTAGTAAACTGTCAGTAGAAAGAGCTCTGCAATCTTAACCGAGGCAGAGGAATGGACCTTTTGAACGCGTTTATTATTTATGAACTTCTCCAGATGCCTTCACTATTGTTGAAACTGTATATTTATTTGTTTATGAGAAATAAAAACTACTAATTGCATATATATTTTTTATCGTCAGAATCGGTCTTTGGCATTTCGACTTATTCGGCGAGTTTAATCAAAAGTAATTTTAAAATACGCATTTTCAATAGATATGTTTTAAAAATCTCATTCTAAGTTCACGCTCATACAAATATTGTAGGCGTCAGATGTATATTTAACTAATGCAGTTTCTAGTTTATATTATATTGAATTGTGTCTTCTTTGGGAAGATCAGTATTATTTGCAATGCTTAAGGATTAGACTTTAGACACAGTAATAAAGAATCGAAATCTATTATGCTATTCTGTATTTTCCTCGGCCTGGGGCTGTTGTGCAGGTCTGGAGGCTTCCAGCATGTCTTGAATAGCATTTGCAATGTGCCGGCTGAAAGAAATAATTAAACCTCTCAATGGAAATTTAGAGCATTGCATTTACAAAAAAATTACATAAAAAAAGAACTTACTTGCGAATAAGCCAATCCCTTTGACTAGAGTGTTTCTCTGGCTCACTCCCACCGAGGAAGTCTGAGGCAGCCCCAGTGAAGTACAAACAGTTATTATCCGAGACGTGATAATTTTCCACACTGCATTGTAAATAGCATTCAACGAAATAATAGATATATTCCAGATATCTACTCTATTTCAATTCAATAACTGAATAAATATTCCGAGAAACTAAACACACCTGAACATTTCAGGTTTTTTTGAGTTCACCCAAACCTCAAATTCTTCTTGATTCTTGTCAGTTTGAAAATCACCATCTTCCCATATTGGGGAATTTTCTTCAAAATACGTTTTCTATGAAAAACATTTTTGTGCAGTTCAATGAAAACTTAAGGTGTCTATTTTTGACTAAAGAATATAAAATATCATTATATGTATATATAAATGGATTGCTTAATCAAAATGTTTGGTTACCTCATGTGAGATAGCAACTCCTCCGTCAAACAAGTATTCGTAGACAAAACCATAGGCCACCAATGCGCTATGGTAAATGTTATCTGGTTCCCCTTGGCTATCATACAAAACCGACTCTGGAGCTTTGTCACCTTACACAATTCAGAAGTAAATGGAAATGTGCACTATACAGAAATATTGCAATAATGGGACTAAATAAAATATTTTAGCTTACCTAGGCTTTTTACATCCACAAACCCCAATCTTGTATTAGTTGTCACAAATCGCACTGGAAACTTACAGTCTGCCATGACTTTAAGTGTTAAGTGTTAAATGTTATTTTATTCAAAAAGTAACTGTGACCAAAGAACTGCAGCTGTCGGAATACTTTTGTGTACTAGAAGAGTTAGAAGGGAAACATGTGTTTTTAACTGAGTGGAAGTCAAAGCCATGATGTCATCATGGTCGACTCCTCTCCTCCACGTCAATCAGATCTGCTACACTGGTACACTATTGTGATCTCGGAGATGAGTCCTTGCGAATTCTCTGCTTTATATCTTATCTAGTGCGTTACAGGTATTATGGATGGATCACGCTCGTATAAATATTATAGTACGCTCGTAGAAAAGATGAGATAATTAACTTTTTTGAAAACGTATGCACTTGTCACTTACCTTACCCTGCAAAAATTCTAAGAGCTAATGCGTCTATACATGGGTACAATGTGTAGTGTTGATATCGTAATGCAATTCTCAGAGGAGGTCATTTGTTTAAAAATATCCGTTTAATGTAATCGTGGTAAACACATTAGCGATATCATTTTGACAAGCGCAATGCAAACTTGTGGCCGTTGTGACCAATTCCTCACAATGTTTCTGTAAATATAAATGCAAAAAAACAAGTTAAACTACATATGCAAATTTTTCTGCCTTAATAAATTCTACAATAGTTTGCATAGAACTACAGAGTTACATTTAGTCTTATTTTACACTGAAGCGAATATAAATAAGTGACAAGAAAATACAATATTTTTTTAACCTTCTACTGCATTATAATTGTTTATAAATGTGTCCTCATTTCTGTCCGATAAAATCGATTATGAATATAGCAGAGTGCATAATTAACACCATATGCACGAGCTATCGCTGTACATGCAGTATATTTCATGTCCTGTGTTGGGAAGTAGCAGCCAACTATTTTGGAATTGCTAAAGTTGTTGGTTAACTGTTTGTTCTTGCAACTGTAATTTTTCATGACATGTAAATAAACGCGAATTTGAATTTGAATGCAGATACTTAAAGTAGCTACTTTAACGGTTTGGGAATAGTGGGAACTTTTTAGCCTTAATAAATATCATTACAGTTAATGCCACGTTGGTTTAGTAATAATTTAATGAATAGCTAATAGCTATCGTAAGGTCGTCTAGATACATAGAAGATTTATACGCTTGATTTGACTGTGGGTGCCAACATGGCGAAAGGTAGTGACGTCTCTACAGGAAGGACATTTATTATTTATTCACTTTCTAGCACTATCTGCAAAAATATCAGACTTTAATGTACGAAAATAGTTTATTTAAAATTCATTTTTAAAATATCGGCAATTTTTAGTTGCAAAATAAATAGTACTGAAATTACGACACATCTTTCTGTTTCATAACATTTAGGTGCGCACATAATGGCACGCGGCACGATTTACGTTGTCTGTGACGCTTTCCCTAAAATCAATCACTTGTGGATTACAGAAACTAAAGTAAAAAAACTTTTACCGATGTTTTAATGGTTAGCTAAGTCTATATGAATAATTTAAATAGAGAAAGCGCTACCTCAGAAAAATCGTGTGCTACAAAACATAAATCAATAAAGAGTTTTACATAAGCTTAAATATATACATAGTCAAAACTATTATAAATGGTAGAAAGAATTCATGATAAAAATTGAAAATGTATGAACACTACTATATAAAGCTATTTTTCACAAACAAAAGATGTTTTACTGACAAAATTAAGGTGTTAATTGGAGCTAAATGACATTGCTTAGAAGACGGACATGCGAAAATCATAAACTATTAACTGTTAGATCTGCCTATTGATGATGAATACCTCAGAAATGAAAATAAAAGAATATATCATGAATACAATAAAACTCAGTATACATCGGCAAAAATCTATTGGCTGAAGCCAGCATTGGAAATACGATAAGTGTATGAATAATTTATGAAGTACTGAAAGCGAATTTCTCCTTTTAAATGTAAGATTTAATGGAATGAGAGAAAATATTCTGCTTTAGGAAACCAGATCGATGCTTGCAAAATTGGAGAAAATAAATGGGTTAGTACTTAGTACGCAAGGAGTGTAATTTTACTCAGAGTATTGCTTATTAACAAGGTATACGAAATTGTCTACGTGTATAGAATTTCTTGGAAAGTTCTTGTGTAAACGCCGAATTGACGGGGAATTTGTTTTCTCTTTTACTTTTACTGTATTTCACATACGGTGGAATACAGTTGCCCAACCATTTACTAAAAATGAAGAAATCCAAGTGTGTCACCATTTTAAATAGGAACTACAGACACATAAATTGTTATTTATTACATTACTAAGGTGGATTAAATATTCTGACGTCCACGACATGCGTATCCTTTCTGTTAACCTTGTTTAGTTGTAGGTTTCAAGAAACAAACACAGAAAGGGATGGCATTTCAAACTCACTAATATTAAAAGTCACAAAACAAATAAGTTTCAAGTTTCCTATATACGTAGATTCATTCGTCTATGTAGTTGAAGCACTCACTGCTCACATAGTTCATTCCTTTTCTCTACACGGGTAATTTTTGTCAACAGGTTAATTATTAACCTCCAAATTCTATTCACTTTCATGTGACATTAAACAAACTTCAGAATTTTTGGAATCATATAAGGAAAAAAATTAATTCAAAAGAGGTATTATAATATAAAAATATATTACACGGGTATACTTTAGTATCCGCTATTGAAAATCTTAAGCTTTATTTTCATATTATTGTGTTTCTGCAAAGTTTTAGTGACCCACAGCATGTTTCACCTCAAGGATTTAGCATTGCTGAAAAATTGCCAATTAAAATTAACATTTGTATACATTTACGAAATATTTTGGTATATCTTTGCGAACGTCGGTTTTTCTGTTGACACTTTTCCGCTTGTTATAAAATGGGCCCTAATTTTCGGGGGTTCCCCTTTTCAGTGGGATGATCAGCAAGATAAGATATTTATAGGGTCATCCAGAATTCACTTTTGGCGTTGGAAATTACATATTCTTGTGTGGACTAGCTACGTTGCTTACTTGTTCATCCATCTTGGGTTTTTACTGAAAAGTGTGCCCCAGAGTCACTGTGATGTTAGTATGGTTTTGACAGCCATTTGTATGGCCCTGCCTCCGACAATCATTGCTTGGAATATTTCTTGGAAAACAAAAGAGTTTCAACTCTTTGTTAACTCCTGTTTGGTCTTCTGCAAAACGCACGGTAAATGCCTATAATTTCTTACAGGAATTAAACGTGATACTAAAACTTATAATTATTTTAGTATTTTAACTTTAGATTCATTATTTTTTGAAAACTTATCTAATTGGGAAAAGTATTGCTATTTACAGGGGCCAAATTTTCTAACCGTACAAATACTATTCTAGAAAATGTACAACTATTTGTGGAGATACTGCTTTCAATCGCTATTCTTTTTCCTTCTGTGATGACATTGTTGTATGTATTAAGACCATCGGGAGATTTTTACATGACATACATAATACTACCAAAAGGATACCAGTCAGCACTTTTATCTATTCCACTTTGCATTGTCACCATAGCCGTTTGGACTCTATTTGTGTTCTACATAATCGCATTTCTATATTTCTATATTTGTACTCTCCATTATACGAGTATTCTGAAGTAAGTGAACATTTTTATTTACAGTACTTTTATGGTATTAATTATCAGAATTATTGTAAATATTCTTGAATTTGTTTCATTTACAAATGCTCAGGTGCAAAAGATTTGCAAAGAAAAGGAAACGAGGATCAGGAGCCAACGAAGAATTGTTTAAATACTACAGAAGTTTGCAAGTACTCTCTAGTAGGTTTCAGGCTTCTTCGGGAAACGTGTTTCCATTATTTTATCTATTCACAATTATGATAATTTCCTACATAGTTTACACCACAAAGATTTATGCCTTAAACTACATTGCATCTGAATTTCTATATTTAAGCTGCTTTCCACTGTTGTTGTTTATTTCATTTTGGGTAGCGTTATTACACTTGGGAGGAAATATCTCAAAAGACACAAGCAGTTGCATTCTATCATGGAAAAACCGACTTAGCTCAAAATGTAAGAAAGAAGTTGCTATACTGAAAAAGTTTCAAAATTCGTGTTTACCAGTGCAAATAAAAGTTGGAGAGCTATACAAAATTAATCATAACAAAATTCTACATTTAACTTTTAGTATTTCCAGGAACGTAATTAGTGCTATTTTAATCTTTGACATTTTATTAAAACGAGTGTAGAATATTCGCAAGTGCATAAAAAATCGGTACAAATAAATGATCCGTCTCGAATGATAATGATTATTATTTAGCTTCTAAGGACATCACAGTGGTATATTACTACAGTGTATAATGCATGAATTGAATCGAGACCTATTTTTGTACTTTCAAAAATGAAAATTTATATTGGGATGCAAAAATGCGCTTAAAAATGAGAATTGCATGTTAAGAATGTATATTTCGTTAAAAATAAGCAAAGGTGACTGAAAAAACATTGAAGACTTAAGTTTATCTTTTCTTCGGTGTATTATGTACAGTCATAAATATTGTGACTGAAATCTAAAGAGCTGTAAATGCTAAATGTAATTCGTGATACTCAACAATAACTCCTAAACACACTGTTAACCTTCAAGCGTAATAAAATATATATTAAATTTTAATAAACTAATTATGCTAATTAAGTGATCTTCGTTTCTGCCATCGTAAACATGTAAATTTTTGAAAATGCAAAACATTTAGTGACACTTGTCTTTATTTAGGCCATCGTTACCTCTGGGTGGCCATTCCTACAAAATTGTATTCGCTTCACTATTCGCTTGGAATAAATATTTATTAAAAGGAAGTCTTTAGAATCGATCTATACAGAACTAGAATAAGAAATAAATTAACTTAAGATACTATACACTATACAGTACAAAATATATCTTCATTTACTATTTGCTATAAATAGGAAGTTCAGCTAACGTTTTCATAATTAAATGGGACAGGAACATTTACCATTTCAAAATTTTCAACTTTAACTATTGATGGTTCCACATTGGTAGGAATCGGTTTTTCAAGGAATTGATTTTTCATACCCAGTTTGACACGATATTTTCGACAGAAGTTATGTAGCCATCCACTGCTAGCTGTGAATTTCGTAACACCATACTCTGCTGCTAATTCTCTTGCTTTGATCTGCAACTGTGGTCCCGTGGTGTACACATCTCGACTTAACCGCTCCTCGTAGAACTGCTTAACTTGTCTATTTACAAGGTGATTGTGCCTCACCTCCCCATTTTTATCCTTCCTTTCAATCCGAGAGGGGATCGGAACGCCTGGACCCATGTTGATTCTGTCCTTCAGATATTTGGCATATGCTTCTCGGATTTCTACTTTCGACCGAAGTATATTTCCTATTTGGGTCTTCCCCACGTTGAAATCTTTCGCAAGTTTTCTTTGAGACATCTTTCCTTCCTCTGTTAACCTTATCACGCTAATTTTGTCCTCCAAGTTCAGTTCTATGCGTTTCGATCTCAGTTTTGGGAAGATGATACTCTCAGTTTTAGTCTCCTGGGATTCTTTAAAACCACATGCCTCTGCACCCTCGTCTATCATTGTGCCGCTATTCCCAGATATTCTAGTTTCTAAAATAAATAAAATAAAACTTTGTTGTGCTTGTTTTAGTAGATGCAGAATTAATATCACTATTTTAATTAATGATACACCATTACCATCCGAAAGAGAAGGAGGATTTGGAGTCATGTTATTGATTCCATCTCCATTGTCGCTCTCCTCGTCATTACTGTTATTGCATTCATTACATTCCATTTTTCCTGCAGAATCATTTTGAAATTTCTGACTCAAACTACGATTAAGCTTTCCCTTATGTACTGAATTTTTGAAACTTGAACAAATATATGAGTAACTTCTGGCTCTACATATACTTACCGAAATTAGTAAGGATCCACATTTCCAAACGGTCGACCTTTTTCTGTAGAATTTCATTGGAGTGTTTTAACTCCTCGTTTGATTCCTTAAGTTCCTGGATTTGTTTGATGAACTTTCTGTCCAGTTCTCGCATGGGCACTGAAGGGAGCTGCCTCAGCTCAGCTCTATGTACTATTTTTCTTTTAGGCATCATGGCATGCAAATCGGAAAAGATCCTATCCCAACTGCCCGAGCTTAATTAGAATTAGTAAAATGAATTCAATTATCTAATTTTCTGCATTTAGCATTTTGGTTGAGTATAATTAAAACGATGAGATTTTTACCTAATGACAAAAGTAATAATTTAAGATACAATGATACAAAAATTAATTTGACTTTAGAATAATTTGAATTTATTAATTTTTGCTCATACACAACACATGTCAGTCATATTTTGTAATCCGATTTACTAATAAATTACAGAAGGTAAATGATGTTTTTTTCGTTTTGACTTAACTCAAAGGGTTACCCATATATTATATTGTAATTACATTTACAATTTACGTAATATTGGATGTTTACAAGTTTCATATAATGTGTTTGTCATTTAATAGCTCAGCTCACTCTATATTATTTCATAGTAAGGTGGAAAAAATAGCATAAAATGGTCAGTCATATCTGTGAATTACGGAAAAGATCACTATAATAATTTAAAGTATACATAAATTGGGTTTTTTGTTTCGATATCAAAAACATGATCATAAAAGAAAAAGCAACAAACGGGACTTTTTAGAAGCTAAGTTTAATAGACATTTAAATTTTAGTGCAGCCCATTAGCAGAAATTTCCCTAAAATTGTTTGTTTGTTTATTTGTTTAAAATGTATTGCATGCAAGTAATGTTCTTCCTTCATAGATCAAAAGATTTAAGTAGTATTTCACTTTTTCACTGATTTCGCAGTCACAGCTTATGCATAAGGGTCTTCTGCACCAAAATCGTCGTAACCTCCGTGGTCTTCTTTTTTGCAACTCATACTTTCATTTTCCTTCTTCAAGTATTCTTCTTGCCGAAGACGCTCTTGTTCGCGGAAGGCCTTTCTTTCTGATTTGGTCATGCCTTGCGGAACTCTGGGTATAACAGGGCCCTGCTGAAGCCTCACATTGGGATCGTAGCCAGGCCCGTAGCCTTTCGTCTCCTTTTCCCAGTCTTCAGCCGCATCTTCATCCCAATCATTTGCAGCCTCTGCATTTGCGCTGCTTTCGTAGTTGGAGGCGAACTGCGCTGCAGCTTTGGCTTGGAACTCTTCACTTTGATGGTACACCAGATGACCCACAATTTTGTGTTGATCTGGACAGGTGGTCTCGTGGAAATCAATCTCTATTTTTGGACACTGATGAGCAAAGTTAAATCTGCATGGAACAATTTGCAGTTTCTCGCCTTTCTTTTCCGTTTCCTTGATGTAGTTATTACGACATTTGACCAAGTGACCCAAGATCCTAGCATTTGTTATGTGGTGGGCCAAGTTGTATGGACATTGAACAAAAGATTCACCAGGAGCAAGTTGAAAATTCGAATTTAGACCTGCCATTTTTGGTCGCTCGAAAAATTCTCTTCTTCACTTATTAGTTGTAAGAAAGATAGGTCAATTCTCGAAAGTGCGCAAACTATTTGTCAATACTGTAATGTAAACGTATAAAATAAAGGAGAGGTCAGTATTATACTCTGTACAATGCAAAGAAAACCCAAGTGCCAAGTGCACACGGACTAGTACTACAATTTAGTGTTTACAATAATTTACAATAGTAATTAGGTCAAAATGGTATAAATCTGTACAAATAAATAACTGACAATGTGGTGCATTAACAATGGAAATTAACACTTTCAAATACCAAATAGAAAGTATAAATGTACATTCTACACACATAAAGATATTTTATACCCTATATCACATCACACTTAGTACACAAAAATCTATACAGCAATTTTACACAGCTTTGATAAAAAGTTTTATTTTACGTGGTCTAATCTCGAATTATTTATGCAAAAGCTTGCCAAATAGTCATACAACAGTTAATCAATGTTTAAATACATACTACGTATGCTTCTGCTGGCTTATCGATTAAATTACACTTATGTAAGTACTCTTACCGTCTTTAATATTTGAATTCCACTTCCCCAGATACGCCAGCAGCTGTCAGCTGATTTTCTGTATGTACCCCGTCAGAGAAAAGTAAAACGGTAAAGTAAAAAGAAGCGACCCAGTTGCTAAAATAATAAAACACCTCTTTGTGAACTTCAATAATGGATACGAAAGTTTTTGGAATTAAAAAATTAAATTGAGTTTTTAATCACATTTAGAAATGTTATATAATTACTGTTTGTTAAACAGAGATAAATACATACCCACGGGTTAGTCTGTATCGCTTTGTTTCGATTTCCTCGCTTTGTAATACGTAATACCAAAGGAAGTATTTTACAAAAACCAAATCGTAAAGGTAGATGAAAGTTTTGTTCAATCTTATGAATATGTGTGCAACTTTTGGTCAGGATACAGACGCACTGTGGTTTGTTATGTCGTGTAAGGCAGTTTTGGTTGGATTCTTTCAGTATTGAGAATTCTGGATTCGTATACATACATTGAGATACTTATAGTAGTGTTGTGTAATGTATAATAAATTCAGCAACTCTGTTGTAGTTGTAGGTACTATGCTTAATGTAGTATGTTCGTAACGTAAGTACATTTAAATGCAAACGCTACAAATGCATTTGTAGCGTTTCGCTAAATTAACAAAACAAAGTCAACTATACATATTATATACAAAAAATTATTAATCAAGCCCATTTGCGCACTGAAGACATTTACTGACACTAAATAGAACAATAGACATGAATAGCCTGAAAAAGTGATTCTTCGCTAAAAAGAATTTAAAAATAAAATTCACAATTGTTTTACCTCTTCGAATTTCTCATAATTGAGCATAACATTCATTAGTTGGTAAGATCAGTCTCAACAGAAACTATGTATGTACATAGAAATGATCTGGTGTATGCTTTTTACCAGATAATAATAATATAGGTAAGTACAGGAATTCCTATTCCTAAAGACTACAGACGTAAATATTCCGGAAGCAGTGATGCTTTTTTGCAATAAAATGACTTCTAGCAATCCAGAACATAAATAAACTGCAATTTAATTAACATAAACGAAGCAAGCTAAATAAGTCATCAAACCTTTAGTTCATTAGTAATAAAACATTACTTGGTTAATTAAGAGTTGTTCACATATCTATACACTCATTACCATATCCTCTGAATTATAAATCCATTTCCTCTGCATTTTCCATTGAGCAATGCATACGCTAATGTAGATGCCTCGTTATTTTATACATTTATTACCAAAATAGTGTTCAATATGGTCAATTATTTTAATTATGTCTTAGCTCATGTGAAATTGAATGCAGTTGTACTGCTTTTATTAAAGTGTGTGTTCATTGACGGCCAGTTTCGATTCTGTCACGAAGGAACGTGGCACGAAATCACGGGCCAAGAGTGCAAATATGGAATCTACTTTAACGAACCGGTGATAACTCCCTGTTACCATTCAATCGGTTCTAATGATTCTGTTCCCAGGTGTCTGACTGTAACTATTCTTTATTCCAAGTTATTTTAATTCGAAAACTGAACTCATCATTTATGGTTCTTTTATAGAATTTGGCCTTCACCTTGTGATAAACCTTATGTAAGTCTCCCTGGGGAAAACAACGAAGTGAAAACCAACAATGATCATTACCAATTAGCCCAGAGACACGGAGAGGTAAAATAAAATGCTTTGCACATTTTCGAATTCCTATAAACGTTATAGCTAATTAATATTTGTTCTTTTAGTTTCAATTTATTCAATATGGGGCACAAGGAAATTTGGGCCATCTTCCGTCTTGTAAGATAAAGATTTTATATTGATCTTAGTTATTTACTTGAGTAGTGGGGAAAAGTATTGCTAAACAATAATTGAAAATGCATCTTTTTAGGGGACGATGTGATAACTCTACAGGAATGCATGAAATTTGAATGTCATATGAGGACAGTTGAGAGAAGAGATGACCACGAGTCCTCGGACTCTGTGGAAGATCAAAATGCGAAAATAAGACCGAAATTGAATGACACGGTTGTAAAGCAGCTAATAGATCAGACATTAAGATTGGGAGATTATTTGTATGATCAGTTAATAGAGCAGGATGCGAACCCTGGACCTGATCTTCGCATAGTTCGTTTATTTAAGAAAACTATGGAGGTGATGCGAAGAACTTGTCAGCATCCGTTTTTACCAGATGATTTCATCACAAGGGTGTTGTATGGATTTCTATTTCTGGTGACTGACAACGGAGTGGGGGAAATCGATGACGTCACCATAGAAGAATATGAAGATATAATGGAAGCCTTAAAAATCTGTGCCGATACACCGCCGAATTTCCGACTAGAAGGAAAAGCCTGTAACATGATTTCGACAGTAAGTTCCCAAAGTCGTTTTGCGACTATTCTGCATATAAAATGTTTTGAAAATTGAATAGGATGATTGAAATTATAAATCAGGTAGAACAAGTGATCAAGATTGATGATGACGGCAACGAACTTGTTTCCGAATTTAAACCAAGCAAATTATCTGGTGAGAAACGAAAGTTCCCTTATGAAAGGTACGATATCATTGTGGAATCCGCTTGGCAAGCTGTCCAAGTTGTCCATGGATCGTGCTTTGCGACATTCCGACCAAATGCGAACATGCATCATCGCTACACCGCAGCCATGGAGCAACTTTTCGGAAAGAAAATCATGCAACGATGGTTATTTTTAAATTCTAAAGAAATTTCTGGTTTTATTTTCGTGAGAATAAATACGGATTGTGTTAAAAGATGATTTTTGTGTACAGGAGATACCCAACACAACTTATTGATCCGAAACTGTGGGGAACATGGTTTTTAGCAGATGTTGATTCAACTTATTTCAACGCATTGGCTTGCGTCCGTGCTTCTTACGAGGGAGCACCTTTTGCAATGCGGTTGGACAGACCCATCGATTCAAATAGAAACTCTGACAAACTGAAAAGGAAAAAGAGAAGTTCTCCTTTCAGTAGTGTGGAAGAGTACTGGGTGAACTATATGAGTACGGGTGGCATTCTGGAGAAGTTACCGAATAAGTTAAAATGTTTTACGCATAAAAATGACAGAAACAGAGTGTTTGACGACTTCAGACTTGTTAACTGTCCCGAACAATTATTTGATCCACATGAGTTTGGGGAACAAGTTGCTGGGGAAAGTGCAGAAAGTGAAAGATGGCACTGGCAAGGAAATAGCACACATCATCCAAGTGGACGTGCCAGAGATAACAATACCCGAAGTGAAAAGATACCTATTCCAAGCTATATAGATCTAGCAATGGAAAACGAAGGACCGGGAGAGGAAAAGCCACATGATAATTCAACAGGTATCCAATAAACTCAATTAGTTATACTAATTTAAATAAGTATGTAATATTTTGCTTTTGAAACAGAGAATCCCGTAGAGACAGTGCCTTCCGAATCTACTGGAGAGAAACCAACAGGTAAAAAGATAATTTTTAGTATTTATGTATATGTTAGCGGCAATAAGCCAAATTAGGCATTAAGGAAAATGCCTAGGGATTTAGCTAAATGCCTGAAGAAAGCCCGGCTATTTTCATTTAGCCGAGGCATTAAGCAAAATGCCTAGGCATTTTCCTTAAAGCCTAAACTTCACTCGGCATTAAGCAAAATGTTTTTGCTTATTGCCGGGTAATCGTCTTTACTTTTCTTAATGACTGAATTTTGCCAGGCAGAAAGGAAAATGTCTCACTTTTATACTATAACAGTGTGTGAAATAATCGAGTAAGTTGGATCTGTCAAATATTTGCTGAAAAATCAATTTATTGTCAACAAGATTGAATCATAAAAACACTGTATTTGAATTTGGATGGAATAATTATTTACTTATTACAACAAGGTTCACTGTTGTGGCACTTACTATTACATTGAACTCCATTTTTTACACATTTGCATTTTTTATCCTGACATTTCTTTGTGCAATAGCAGCGAAAAAATCCTTGGCCTGTACCATTTGAATACTTTGTCGCCACTTCTCGCAGTGTGATTTCCACATTAGGAATATTTTCTGGGAGTATAAACTTTTCCTTAGTAACTGTGAACTGAGTCCTGGTGTACAATGATTTTAAGCGCCCATATTCTGTACCTAATTATAGAAGTCGTCGTCTTTGCTTATTATTATGCATTTAACAACTTTGTATGCCCTAAGATTGCCGTAATCTGCCTGAGATTTTTTAATGCTATCGTCACCTTTCAATTCTCTAAGCCTAGCAATTAATATCTCGATAATTTCTCTTTCACTTTTGAATTTACGTTTATTTTTTCAGACATTAATTCGTCAAACATGGCTTTTGAGCCAGCCATGTCTTTACTTGAGCTAGCTAATGACGACTGAAAGCTAAACGACTACAAGCAAACTTGTAGCGCAGTTTACTTCTGCATATCTGTACATTACCATAAAAAGTAAAACAATCCAGTAGACTCCTCTTTTTCTTTCTGAGTTAATTAATACTTTGTTATAGTATAAAAGTGAGACATTTTCCTTTCTGCCTGGCAAAATTCAGTCATTAAGAAAAGTAAAGACGATTACCCGGCAATAAGCAAAAACATTTTGCTTAATGCCGAGTGAAGTTTAGGCTTTAAGGAAAATGCCTAGGCATTTTGCTTAATGCCGAGTGAAGTTTAGGCTTTAAGGAAAATGCCTAGGCATTTTGCTTAATGCCTCGGCTAAATGAAAATAGCCGGGCTTTCTTCAGGCATTTAGCTAAATCCCTAGGCATTTTCCTTAATGCCTAATTTGGCTTATTGCCGCTAACATATATAAGGGTCACATTTTGGAAAATTGAGTTACTTTCGTAATTTTGAATACTGTCCGTCAATAAAACGGTTAAATAGTTTCAACAATTTTTTATACGGACACCCTTACATAGTGAAACAGAACCACAATCAGTAAAATTAATAGTAAAATTATAAATCAATTACTACAATGAATTCACAGATAAACTAATGGCAATAACTTTTCTTTAGAACCACCAGTTAAATTACCAATACCGTCGTACATTGATCTCCTTCCTGAAGGGATAACTGAACCACCTTCCAATGCACTTACTGGTAATCATTAAGTTTTAGCTTTTATAAAATTAGAAATTATTGCCGTAAAATGAGAATTTTCTTGTAGAACCTCCTGTCAAGTTACCAATACCTTCGTACATTGATCTCCATCCAGAAGAGAAAACTGAACCACCTTCCAATGCACATACGGGTAATTATTAAATTTTAGCTTTTATAAAATTCAAAATTATTGTCGTAAATTAATGAGAATTTTCGTTTAGAACCTCCTGTCAAGTTACCAATACCTTCGTACATTGATCTCCACCCAGAAGAGAAAACTGAACCACCTTCCAATGCACATACAGGTAATTATTAAATTTTAGCTTTTATAAAATTCGAAATTATTGTTGTAAATTAATGAGAATTTTCGTTTAGAACCGCCTGTCCCAGAAGAGAAAACTGAACCACCTTCCAATGCACATACTGGTAATTATTGATTTTTATAAAATTGGAAATTATGGTCGTAAAATGAGAATTTTCTTGTAGAACCTCCTGTCAAGTTACCAATACCGTCATACATTGATCTCCATCCAGAAGGGAAGACTGAACCACCTTCCAATGCACATACGGGTAATTATTAAGTTTTAGGTTTTATTAAATTCAAAATTATTGTCCTAAATTAATGAGAATTTTCGTTTAGAACCGTCTGTCCCAGAAGAGAAAACTGAACCACCTTCCAATGCACATACTGGTAATTATTGATTTTTATAAAATTCGAAATTATAGTCGTAAAATGAGAATTTTCTTGTAGAACCTCCTGTCAAGCTACCAACACCGTCATACATTGATCTCAATCCAGAGGTGACATCTGAACCCCAGCTCCCTAAGCCAGGCACTCAACTACCGATACCAAGTTATATAGACCTTCAAAATGAGACGAGCACTAAGGACGATGGCTTGGATGACAGCATTTTCCTTGATGTGCCTACGAACTAATTACAGTTCGTCAGTAATTGTTCTGCAGGAAATACTTGGGCAAAATCAAGAAACGTGTTAATGTTTTGACAAATATTGTTGTCTAAAGTCTTTAATATTGAAAAAATGTCAATTAGTAATGTATTACGAATTAAATATCATATTGTTAGTGCAGCACATCATAGTATAGTTAGATAATAATCATTGGATATGTAAACTATGCTAAAATAAAATAATAATTTGTATATAGTATGTAACTGTATGTAAGCTAGATAAACAACTGAGTCGACTAGTTAAGTACGTAAGTTTAGGTTCAAAACAGTTTTAACATAATTTTTACGAAGACAATTTTTTAGGTTGAAATTTAAGGCATGATGAGTTAATGCAGTATCTTTCTCCTGTTGGCTGAGGTCCATCGTTGAATACATGACCAAGGTGAGCATTGCACTAAATTGTTCACAAAATAAAGGAAGTTTAAAAAGAATCATTGATTCTTCGAGAATTATAGGTCCAAGTCCATATTTTATGTGTTTGTTCAATCTCCTTAAGAAAATCTACTTAAGAATTTTGACCGTCGACCCAAATATGTGCAAATTGCAAAAACAGCGAAAGAGCAAAGCGAAAACGTTGCGTAAGCCTCGACTTACATTTTTACAGATAACCTCAATCCTGACCATTCCATGACTGACATCTTTCCTCTTCAAGATATTTGAATTATTGTCATTGGAGTCCTCATTAGTTGCCTCGCCGTCAGATCGAATTGGAGAATGGAAGGAAGGCCAACCGGATCCAGAGTCATACTTTGTCTTACTAGAAAATAATTCCGAACCGCAGCATACACAATTATACAGTCCTTCTCCCTTTGCATTGTAGTACTGACCTGAAAAGGGCTGAAATCCCAAATTCAATCATTATCAATTCAATTGTTATTATTTTCCATATTAATATTTGCAATTGCAGTAAAATTCCGGTTCGTGCATACAATACGGTAATAAAACATGAATGCATTAGGGCGATTTTCTTACTGGTTCTGTGCCACCTTCTCTGGCACAAAAGTATTGCTCTGGAGTTAACTTTGCTGCCCATTCTTCATTAGTTACTAACTTTGGGTCCACAGATGAGTTATCAGAGCTTGACAGACCTATGAATAACATATTTACATAACTACAGAGCGTTTCAACTTAAAGTATATATAGGACACCAAGTGCATAAGGAAATGCCATGATATGTAGCGTTGGTTATGATTTCTCGGTCAGTTTAAATACACATATGTACTTGTAAGTGTCGAATAGTGCCCTATGTACGCTTTCAGAAGGAACGCTCTGTACGTATACAACAAACAATATTAACATTAAGTTAGTTAGTATCACTATCTGAAATTAATCTCAATCATGTAAGACCACACAGCGCAGCAATCCACATAATCATACTTAAAACAAGGGAGTGATTCTTGAGTTATTTATAGCTCTTATAAATGTAAGACATGTGAAGCATGTTATGTGCCTTTATATGCATTAATCCATATTGCTCCTTATTATTAGGAGTCAATTTAATACAAAGTATCATTTTATAAATAAAATAATATATGAATGCATAAACAAACAGAAATTCTCAGAATAACTCGTGGAAGTTTCCACTGAGATAATGAAATCTGTCACTGGTTAATACCAGAATGCCTAGTCAGCCAACAGGTCATGTGTATGACGTAAAGCTTGGTGTACACCATGGGTTCATATTCATATTATAAGAATATACCTATTATGTGCATCAGTATATCTCTTATGAAGATATTTGTGATGTGATTTATAATGTCACTCCTGCAATACTAGTAATAAGCACCCTCAAACGATGATATTAGCAGAAGACAGAAGACTGTCTTTTGTACATACATATTTATTTAATAATAATATATATATTTCATTAAGTATAATATTTTTATGTAGTACTATACGCTTATCTGTACTGAAGTCTGCCTATACCTAACAAACTTCTCATCTTAGGATCTCAAATAGTTTCGCTTATTTCAAATAATTAATCTCAAATTTCTTTTGAATCTATTCAAAAATCTTGTGCAATACCCCAATAGATTTTACTACTGTACTCTAAGATCCTTAAGATCGCTACTTTTAAGTGTAGGAAAACATTCATACTTCATTAATAAAATTGGCAAAGGGTAAAATATTGTACACTTTTAAATATGTAATAAAACTTACATTTTCCTAGGCTAAAATGTCTTGAATTGGAAGAACGGCTACTTCTGTCCATGGAAAACTGCGTATTTGTAAGGAGAGAGTTGGAAGCAGCAGAAGTGGAAATGGCGTATGTTCTGGATATAAGAATTGCTCTTCTTGGGAAGACACAGCTCCGCAGAAGTGGGACAACGGTTTTCGGGAACATACCGACAGCTGAACTTGGACTATTTTGGATTTATTAATGTAGTTTAAGTTTAGATGTCAGCTGAGTAGTAGTGGTTAGTAGTTGCGCAACAATTGGTAGGATGAAAGGAGTAGAAGATCTCCACAGGATGAATGTACACAAACAACTGAGACAAGTAACTTAGTAGAGTCAAGTGAGCTCCAAACACTTATCTTTCGATTAACTTCATGATTCATATTCCATGACTTTCCACAACTAACATTCATCGAGACATACCAATATTCTTTTATGTATCATTTGGTCACTTCATGATTATCACCATTTTTAAGCACCAGCACAAATAATAAAGGCTTGTATTTAAGTGTACCTCAAAAATAATCGGGTTATCTCAAGAAAAATAATCGCTTTGCCTCGTATAAATATATTTAGCCGTTTAGCTAAGAAATATAATTATTCTCATTAGTCTCAAGTATTTTTACTTCGAACTGATAATATATCTTTGCCTCAAGTTTTAATGTTTGCTAATGTTGTAGTACATTTACCTAAATTATATTAGCATTTTGTGCTGTACTTGAGGTAAATGTACTAAGACATTAGAAAATTGCATTAAAACTTGAGGCAATGGTGTATTATCGGATTGGAGTAATGATATTTGAGATTAGATAAACATATATTACCTAAACGTATTTATAAGAGCAGGGAAAGCAATAATTTTTCCAGAGGAATACCAATTATTTTTGAGGTGGATATATTTTCCCCAAATAGTCAATACAATTACCTACAAAAGGCAAAATCACAGTCTCATGAGTGCACTCAAAGACAAAGAAGAATTTCACAATTCCATCTGCAAATTAAAATTAATGAAAAATAGAGTTTATTAAGTGTTAAGGTGTATGAAGGTGCAAAAAAGTTGGAAATAGTACTTGTAGGCGATGTGCATTTTTTATCAAATCAAGAATGCTAACAAAGAAACATAAGCATTCATTAAAATAAATTAGTAACTAAAGTTGTTACCTAAGGATTATAAAAGTTAATGATTAAAATTCTTTTGATCGGAAATTCTTTGGAATTTGCAAGTATTTACTCCAAAATGAGATAAATACATCAAATATTTATATGCACAGTAGTATAGACAGTAGATCGTTGTCTATTTCCTAAGACAGCTTAGCTTAGGTTTACCAAACGTAAACGTTATCTCTGTCCATACTTAGCCAATTGATACATTCTGGACCTTTTCAGAAAAAAGATTCAAGGCTGGAAGGGAGATTTTTCAAGGTTAGTAAATATTACTAAAACTTTCAGTAAATTAAGGCAATCAACTATATTAGACCTGGTCACTCAGTGATTATAATAAACTAAGGAATATATTTATAAATGTAAACTGTGCTCTGTATACAAAATGTCTTTACAAGTATATAAGTTCATTCACCATTCTTTCTTAATCAGTTGAATTATCATGTAGCCAGTTACTATTCGTTGGCAATCCCACAGAGTATCTGCCTAAAACAAGATTTGTCAAGGAATTAAACCAGATCTATTTGGATTTTATTATTCTCGGTCATCTTAGTATTAGTTATATTATACGTGAAACTTGAAACTTTACTTACTCAACACTATATCTATATTTCTGATTATACTTCCCAAATAAAACGTAGAAATGTATCATTTTTCTGTTTACATGTCGGTTTCTTCTCCCCTCACATACTGCATTCATATGTGCACATTGGTCAATTATTCTTATAGTAATGAATAATTTTGTCTCCAATTAAAAGTGGTATTATGCTGCATTTACTGTCTAGACTTTTAACTAAATTCTCTCCCGCTTTTCGCATTTCTGATCTGTCTGATGTTAGGCTTGGTGCACAGTGCACAGTGTATGTATGATGCTTACTCACCCGCTTGCTGGTAAAGATTTTGCATACTATGAGCTACATTTTTAATTATTTGCATATTCGTGCCTCAACTCAATTTTTCATCAAACCATCATTTTGGCTTTGAGTTGTATCAGTTTACATCAGAACAGAGTAATTTTCTAAGAAAACGGTCTGCACGTTTTATTATGCTTTGGACAATTTCTTAAGATGAAATTTGAATCAGAATAATAAAGTAACGCCTAAAGTAACTATAATTACCTAGGTATATACTTTTCTTTAAGTACCCTACTTTACATTAAGCAGGCATTTTGTTAAAGGTATTTAAGTAAAAGTGGATATATATAAAAAGAGAAAATTAATGAACTATAATATGCCCTAATAAACCTTGAATTTTTCAGCGAACAATTATTCATATCAGGAAATAATATTATACTGTAGGTAATAAGGACATAAGAAGTTAGAAAGAGAAGAGCGAAACTATATTTTTGCCTGTATAGTATTTTACAAAACTGTATATGATAATATGACAGCCGAAGTAGAATCGAAAACAATTTTACATCCACAAGAGGGAAATTGCTTTGGATAAAATCGGATACAATCCATTGTCAGAATTTTTCTTCTGAATTAGGTCAGTCAATATAGGTAGCTGGTAGCTTTATACTATTTGGCTTAGCCATAACAAATGATAGGGGAAATTAATATAATTGTCCATAATATTTAAATTCTACTAAATACTATAAAGAAATAGGTTTATTATACTATGAATTATGGGAGAGAAGGAAATTCGTTAGTGAGGGATAGAATAATGAGGACAATTTTTGTTAACGTATCAATTGATAGCTGATGGTTAAGGAATTCTACTATATGTACATATTGACACTATTGTTAAAGTAATTGAAGCACTTATGAAATAAGACTAATGTAACCGTTACTGCGTATGTATTTCATATTTCGTAATACCTGCACGTTTCTGCAGCAGAGTTCATCGAACGTGTAATGAAAGCACCTGATGTAGAAATGGTACCTCTGCAGAATTCCACTGAACACTCCGCATTAGTGATGTAATTTTGAAAACGTCATTAACAAACGGTATTGATTATGAAAATTGTACCTGCTACCTATAAATATAACGTATTTCCCTGCTCCTAATTTGTCACTCGAAGTGATGTAGAAATAAATTGATTCGCAAATTCTGTAGAAGTCTGGAAATCTGAATAATGTTCAGTGAATCCAGGCTAGTTACGCAATGCACCGTAGTCTGCTATAAATATTTAAGTTATTCACATGGAGAACAGCAATTGAGAACTGGGAGTCTCGCTGATATCCATTCAGAGATTAATTTATTTCTAACATGAACAAATCAATTCTTCTGGTTTTTGCCTTGGCTCTAGCCTCCCAGGTGGGTACTCCTTAATTTACCCTATTCATATTCTAAATATGTTACCTGTTGAAGATATAACGGTTCCTTGTTTGAATTTACCAGGTTTTCAGTGCTCCACAATCTACAGTATCAGTTGAAGTTAATCTTGGCGGAAATAAAGTCGCTGATGTCAATGTCAAAGCAGCACCGGTAAAACCACCTTTGAAAATTTACAGTATTTACAGAAAAATTTCTAGAAAAATTGCAGAAACTGTTTTAGAAAAATAATTTGAAAATTGTGAGAATAATAATAGTGAGTTTCATCTCTTTTCTTGCAGGAGGAAACAACGGCAGCGGCAACGACACTAGTAGCGGCAGTTGTGCCAGAAGTACCCTCAGTTTTTGACAGTTCTCCCCCATTGGGTCCAACTACTGCCAAACCACTTCCAGAAAGAGTGAGAGAGTCCATTCAAGCAGCAATCCAAGGAGCTGGCCAAGCTATCAGAGTCGTTCCAGCAACAATTACAAATGCATTGCAGAATTTCGCCAATGGAGTAAGGCAAGCCTTAAGACCACGGCAAACAACACCAATTCCACCCCTTGCGGCCTCTACTTTCTAATTGTCTCCGACACAAAATTCCTTTTACCACTTTTCTATTTGCTTTTGCACTAAACACTCTTGTCATTTTGTACTTGTTGTGCAAATTCTACTTAAATGCTTCCACTAACTTGTTAGCTAAAACATTTCCTTATGTAATAAGATTTAAGATCTGAGATTTAAATGACTCCTTGATTTAACTCATGTTGTAGGTTTAACTAAACCTAAAGATTACTAGCTAAGTAACACTTCCATATTTATAACCATGTTTCTCGGAAATGCACACAAAAATATTATTACGAAGTAACAAAACATATTCAGATTTATTCCACCTGTTTTAAAGCATACTTCAATAAACTTACGTTACAGTGAATATGAATAAAATACAACCATTTGGAAAGTCGACTTTTATGCATTAATTATCATCAGTGTTTCATTCCTCTAGTATTTTAAAACTAAAACACGCATTAAAAATTTTAGTTCTCTTGTACTACTGACAGATAAGCAAAGCATGCATAGAAATATGTACCGAATGAATCTATCGCCTTGATTCGTGACCTGGTGTGTCGATTCGTCTTTATTTTGAATGAACAAAGTGTACCGTTTAAGTGGCTGAAATTCCAAGTGCATGGTTAAATTGATGGATTGGACACGTCGTCTCCTACTGTGCTCAAATCCCGCAATACCAGTTCTCTCCATAACTTTACTTGAACAATGTCTCGAACATGATTAAACACTCATTATTAATATCACTAAAGATTATGTTCTGTACACAGAGTATTCATATGGTGAGTCATTCTACAATAGATAAAAAGGTACCTTATGCTAGTAATTGTAATTAATAAAAATGTCTATGAAATATTAAACATGTATAACATAGTTTCTTAACTTCAAATGTCAATTAAGGTTTTTTGTACAGTTACCTAATATTTTATGGTTAGTTACTTTACAAAATAGTTTCTGCCTCTATCATAGTTTGTCGGCGATTTACTTACTGCTTAACTATTGTATGTACTTAACTTACATAGGAATTGCATGGTTAAGACTAATTTTGTTTTTTGAATCTACGCTAACACAACTACCTACTTTTTATAAAATTTTCAGGTAGTTCATTGTGTTCTGTGGGTGTTTAATGATGAATATAATGGACACGTTCTCGCAACAGGCCGTTTTCTTTTATACATTTATCTGCCGATGCACTGCAGTACGGAGTACATCTAAATAATCATGTATGCAGAAGATACATTGCAGGCGAAGCAAACTATGAATATTAAATACTTTCATTTAATAAAGCAAAACCAGACATTCTCTTCTGCTGGCCAAATGAATAGTACACGGAACTAGAGAATGCTCAGGCTTTGAGGTAATGTCTCTAATGTTTAATGTAGAACAAGTAATAAGTATGAACAGTGAAACGAAGGACGGGCATCACGGCGGTGGTTTGGTTTGTGTTTCGATTCTTTCGTCGTCATTTAATACTTGGCTCTTGTTACCTTATCCATGAGAAACAGGCTGTTTACATTTAATGAGCTCCTGCTGCTTCTTACTCTCAAGAGAAATTAATGAACTTCACTAATTGAATCAGATGTGCACAGAATATTTAGTTAAGTCCTCCCATTCCATTATCCCATCAAGTTTTCCTTCCTTAACTCAATGTTACCCACATCAATTAATCTTTGCTGCACAACCATAAACAAAATCTTAAAACATGTACATCTAGGTAAATATATTGCAGAAGGATCATGATTGGGTTTATTTATTTATTGATGAATTGGGAAATGATATATTGATGCATGCTGCAAATCATACATACCTATAGCAGCACAATTATTTGCTCAGATATGTTCGTTAAAAAATTCAAGGTTCATTAGGGCATATTATAGGCAATTAATTTTCTCTTTGTACATATCCACTTTTACATAATTACCTTTGACAAAATGCCTGCTTAATGTAAAGTAGAGTAGAGGGAGAAAACTATTTCGTAGAAGGTTACATTTCTTGCTGCAGCTTATTGGGTTACAGAAACCCAATCAATACAAGCAGAATTCTCGTCCATTGCTTTCAAAACGCATTTGACAGTGAATTGTTCCTTGTATTGTATTTTTAATTTTCATTTACCATAAGGAAAACCATTTATTTTTTATTTTAGAGTAAAGATAATTTGCTTCCGCTTTTTCCTTTGAGGTGAAAAGTATTGATTTTGATAGGAACAGTATTGCCACTCGGCACACTTTGTGCATTATGTACATTGTCAGCTTAAAATCACGTTCCATACCAGTTTACTGCTGTCTGCGGAAATCAAAATTACTTGGTAAAGCAGTTCTTGTAAGATACATTGAATAGATTTTGAAAGCATGAGTATGACAATGTAAAGGTTGTCCTGCTATACGTGGTGTTGGCAAAGTAATTATTTCAGAGAAGAGGTGAATATTAGGAAAGTGAAATGACATTGACGAAGCAGAGTTACGCATTTCAAAGAGTATTACAATAGATTGGAAGAGCAATTCCCCAACAAGTACAAAGTACGTACTAAAGAATTACTATTATGTTGGAGAGTTGATGATGATTGCATACATGCAGAAATTACAGAGCATTGAAACCGAGGAGACTTGGACGTTGCAATCAGTCCGCAGAAAATGGTGAAGTGCTTGTGTGGGCAGATTTGACACGCAATAAATATGGACAAAACTGAAGTGACTTCACTTGTCCCATTCTCAGAGTTTATTATACCTACTGCTTGTCATTTGTTGAGCACACTGAGCGAACCTAGGGGTAAATAAAAGTACAAGTGTCTATTAAAGACAGTAATCGACAATGATGCAGTAGACAGGACAAGACGGCAGGAACAAATCATACAAGTATTGCATTTTCAGCACGAAGCGTATAATTATGTCCTTTGGAAATTGTGTATGTGAATTACTCCATAAGAATAAGTTAGGTTGAAATTACAAGTAGAATGAATGTCCATTTGTTGTCTAATGTTGTGTTGTTTGTGGTTGTCATACAGTTGAGTTGAGTGAGTGTAAAATCCTGTCTTTTAGAAACGTTAGTCATGTAATGGGGATATTGCACATTCGAGTTTAGATTTACCGTTCATAAATTGGTTATTGCAGGTTTAAATTCCTAGCTGGGCGCACAACATTACAGAAGAAGGATTTCTTAGAGAAAATCCTGTAATCACTTTCGCTACAGCTACAGCTGTCGATTGGAGCGGCTATTTAACTGAAGATTTCCTCGTGTAATCACAAGGCACTAGAAATGAGCGTTACGCACAACATAAGCACAGTAAGCACAAGTATTGTACAAGGAGATTAGCCAGATGCTAAGAAAATGTGAGATTTTCAGTTGAAATTCGAAGGCGAGACGAAATGAAAGTAACAGGTGGTCTTTGGCTTCCTTTAGGAAGCTGCCTTCTATTCCTACCTTTTCAACACTCGTAATAAAGTGCTGGGAGTTTCTTTTCATCTATTACACATAACATAACTTAATGAATCGGGTAAGTAAATTACAAGCTACATAACAGACACAAGTCATATAAAAGAAATTTATGTGTAAAGGTAAGCTGTATTAAAAACATAAAATTGCGTTGCGGAGTAAAATCAGTTGCTACAAATAAAACTAGTAAAACTGTTACAGAAAACACATGTTACGCTTTACAATATGCTATTATGTACAGGGGAGGGGAATGCTACTGTATTTTGAGGAAAAGCGTTAGTTGGTACATTAAGTGAGATTAGGTATCGGGAACGGGGAGATAAGTGTCGGAAGATGACATGACAAGACAAGACAAGGAGGGTGCATATTTTGTGCACAGTGTGATATATTATGTAGGCACAGATAAAGAGCGAGCGTTTCCGTATTTACAAATACCTGTTGAGCATTATTGTGCAGAATGTAGTTGGGGATCAACACGAGCATCACACGAAGTGAAATTGCTTGCGTTTTTCCGACAAAAAGGGAGCTGACAGAAGGAAAACGGAATTTGTTGTCAATGTCATTGTCATCATAAACTTTTTGTTGATAAAGGTTGCTGCGATGCGTTTTGTTGTCTTAACTTCTGTTATGTAGTGGCGAACACGAACTGAGAAAGTTCAGTCGAATCGAATCCACTCTAGTTTTTATAACGAACTACTAACTACTGATAAAACCATTCCTGATAAATGCCCAAGTACTTCACTACTGTTACGTCTTATTAGTTTTGAATATTTCGTTCTTCGCACTGGCAAGAGTAACTTCTTCCCTGTTGTGCTCCACAGACAGACTCCTAAGCAGCTCCCTACACCTTTTATCTTCCTTAACTGCCAGCTCTGCTGCTGAATCTGATGTTCGTTATGATATGACGGGCATGACAGACTCCTGGTGCGACAGGTGAGAAGGAAGTCCATTTAAATTGGATTAGCTAATCTTCGTAAACGTGTAGAGTAGCAGTACAGCTACATACACGGACAGTGTTAATGTTCACTATAGGTAAACACTGATAACAACACAAGATTCTGAACAAGATACGCTTTGAATAAACATTTTATTACGCAAGCAACTCACTTCTATTAAGTTACGTTACTTCACCAAACCTTCTCTCCAATTTCGTATGGTGAATTTCAGTGTTACATATACCTAGTCAAATTCCCTCTTGTTTTGTTCCTGTTTAGTCATTCATGAGTCATCCTGTAATTGTAACAGAATTCAATTCCCGTTTTTTCGTTCCTCTTCCTACGCTTAATTCAATAAAAAAGTTTAAATCTCAGTTATGTAATTCGATTTCCTAGAGTTACTCCATACTTTCAATTATGTTCCCCATTAGATGTTCTTGTACATATTTTCGTTTTATTTATGTTACGAAATAATTGGGAATTTCTATAAATAAGAATTTTTAAGGACCTATTTTGTATAATATTTCATTTGTAATTTTAAGCAATAAAATGTTAAGTTTACATTCTCAATTGACAACCAAAGAATAAACCCAGCAATAATTTTTCCAAGCAAAGCAATGACTATTGTTAGGGACTAATAAGCATAAGCCCCTCGTTTGTAAGTTTTGACAGTTAATGTCAGCATGTATTGTATTTCAGGAGAAGAGTAAGCTGAGTTGGGTATTATGGCAGTGAATAACGTTATTTAAGAGAATTTCCGTAGGATAAGAGTTGAGACAGCGAAGGGTAAAGGAAATGTAGTATGGGAAGCTACCTTGTTACGGCTGGTTTATTTTCATGATGATCGACTGTGAATTTGGGATGATAAGAGGTGTGAAGTAGTGAAAGAAAACGAGTGTATTGAGATGAGATGAGTTCTAGACAAGATATTTCTTTGCGGATGGCTGAATAGTCACTCCACTGACTATTGTCAATTCTAAGTCTCCCCATGGAACTGACGATCAGTAGTTTTGATTGCCAACCATGAATAGTCAAATACTTTAGTATAATATGAGGTACAATGTACAATGTATAACACAACATAATTTGTCGGTGTTAGGAATTCAGTTACGTATACTTAAGTGTATGCTATTATGCATTTCCATACTTAGGAACTATTATAAAAGGCTAACAATTGCATTGTATTCTTAACAACTGCAAAATCGTATTACGTGTTACTCGAGACATGTAAGTATTTGCTAATGTCTATCTAATGCTGGATTTGTTCGTAGCAAAGGTTATTATGACTATTACATAACTATCTAAACATGTTATTGCTCGCTTCATACCTATTTTGGTATTGGATGGATGCTCGTAATACTCAAGTACTGTAATGTAATAAGTACTTGCATTATTTTGCATGTGATTTCGAATGCTTGAATAAATACGACGTTTAGGAAGAGTATAACTTTTGTGCAGCCACTTTTATTCAGCGATGACAATGAGCTGGTGTGAGAATTCCCAGGCTTTCGTCACGTTTGGTCCTAAATCAAATAAACTCGTTCGTTCCAGGTAGCTGACGACTAATAAGCTTAAATTTTATTTGCATACAATTGGGATCCGTATCAAGTTACTTGGAATTCATACGGAGTTTTATGCAAATCTTTAAATCGGATTTCACTTTACAGTTTTACTGATACATAAATAGTTGGAAGTGGAAATAATAAAATCTATTTTAAACAATACTGAATTATTGATTACCAATAGAGGAAATTTTTCCTAGCGAACAGTCTTTCAGTAATAAAATTTGAGTTTGGCATTCCTGAAATGGCGATTAGGTATATTTCTCTTTTGTATTAGGTATCAGGTTTCTAAGATTTAATTTCTGCAACAAAAAGTTAGCCAGCGCTAGTGGTATACCCTAACTATTTTTCAGGAGGACGCTCTACCTTTAAGCTACTGGGCTAGTCAGTTAATAAGTTGATCTGTACGTACGGTACGCACGGGGAAACTTCTAGTTTTACATAGTGTGCAGGTGCACCACCCATAGCGTACAGTGCAACAACACTAGACAATACTAGGTAGATAATAAAGTAATTACCCAACCTCTCCGAAAAGGGACGCAACTGGACTGGATACAACTGGGCACTGGATATAACTGGATATACCTGGATAAACTGGAAAAACTGGATATGCCTGGATTAAACTGGATAAACTGACCAACATAACCCAGGCAAGACTCGAACTTGCACCTTTCCTAAACCTGAAGTCTATAGGTATACCACTGCACCACTGTGCACTGCAATGTTATGCAGAACTAATACAGTTATATCAATACAGATGCACGTATTAAGAGAATAGCAGGATATAGTATGTACTATTAGAGAAGATCATACTTCTCAGGCTTCCTTCGGATTCTCTAATTACTTAATTAAAAACAAATTTTACTTAAAGTCTTGCATCAAATTCGCATTGTAAAAATAGAGTGTGAATATTATAAGATGGCCAAGAAACTTGATAAAGGTTGAGCATTTGTATTCGGAGTTTGTTCCTTTGTGCCAGGTCTACTATAATACGAATAAAAGAGTTTCTTAGAGTTTAGAGTTAAATTGTGCTTATAAAAGGAAAATAGCGAGCGTGTAGTTGAAATGGGTTTGACTAATATAATGCTTTTCACCTTAAGCCTTTTATTATGGTCATGCTGCTGCCATTATTCTAATCCATCCTTTGTGAATACTTGCACAGATAATATAAATTATGTTATGTTATAATATTGCATTGAGTTACATTACTGTTGAGTGGTTGACTACATTTTACGAAGGCCTAGCTCTTAGTATTATTTGTGTGGAAAGGCATATAAAAATATCTAATAGTTGATTAGTGTTAGGAGACGAGAGGAGGATAATATGTAAAGATAAGTTGGAGGAAGAACCTAAATTGATACTTAAGCCGACGAGCAACCTATAATTTTGTCACCCTGTTTTTAAGAAAGAGATGAAAAGATTTTGCATAGCCTTAAGAGCTAAATGTGAATTGTGTAGGAAAGGAGCATCAAAATTAGAGGAGATGAAGATAAACGGTGTGGTTTGGTGTTAGGTGAGTTGCTTGCCTTGCTAACTATGCCGTGGCAGAGCCACGCCACGCCAACAATGAGGAAATCTTTGTAATTCGTTATGTTTATGTCGTGTTGTGTTATTTGTACACAAGAAAAGAATTTCCTTGCTTATCACCCTCACATCGTGCACAGGACTGACAGAGGAGTTTTCTAAGTGAAAAGTTCTCCTCAAAGAATTGATCATTCGAGAGAATTGCTTTGAATCCCATTAAATGCAGATGGACAAAAAGCTCAGAGTTCAACAAGCGGTTTTTAAGCATTAAACTTTATAAGAAGCTTTGCATTTACATAAGCGATGGGATTCAACGAGTAGTAGCTTTATTATTATGCATCCTTTGGGTGACATGACGCGAGCGTAATTCCTCCACAGTCAATGCACACAAAATAATCCACAACTGTCCCACTATAACAAGGTGGCATGTCATGACGCTTGCACTACGGAATTCCAAGGCGTACTCGAGTACAAGTGGGGAGACTGGACCAGACCACTAGGACGAGTCTCAACTACTCAGGAATAGCCAACAGTCGTTTTTATAGCACACGCTTTCAGATAAAATTTAATTCTTTATATGTTAATTTAATACGCTTAATGTGTTAACTTAGTTAACTTCTTTGCACTGAATGCACCGCTCACTAAAGCGGATTCAACCAGCAATGTCTTAGTGCATCTCTTTTTTCTTTTGCTCCACTCACGCCTTTCTTTCTCAAACGGGAAAATAAATACCTACACCAATATAGTGTCGTACTAATGCGATTTCTTCATAACCTCTTTAAGTATTCCTTAGTTTTATGTTCTATTGAGTCTTAGAGGAATTATGCTACCGGTTTATCTGATCTACATAATAATTATTTTAACTATGTAGTTCGAATTGTGTAGAAGTGACTTAGATGTAAAACAAAATTATTACTGGATCAAAATTATTTTAAGATTATTCTGGTAAATCTGTAGTTTTGGTTAAGGTGGATCGTAGTTTTCGAATATTTCGAAAAGCAGTGACGAACACAGATTTAAGATACTTTACTTCTTAGGGATACTATACGGCCTTCCACACCACCAGAGGTACCCCCTTAGGCCCCTAATTAGTAATAACCAAAACTAAACATTTCCTCTGTTCCCCTATCTGAATAAATAGGTATATGCTTTACGTGTAGTAAAACCGAGATGGGTTTCCTGTAAAGGCAGAAAATGACAAGTCATAATTTATCTTAACAACAATCCCGCCTTAGAATTGGGGTGCAATTACTTTAAGTTGCTTAATTCCAAAGGAAAACAGAGTAACCCTGATTTTGAGTTAAAGTGTTTTTGTCCCTTACCTTTCTTAACTCTTAACTTGTGAGCCTGAACTGCACAGGATACTAGTTTAGTGTTAGTGGCCCTTAATCCTAAGTGAACGGACGACTTCGCTTCACAGCACAACTTACATGAAAAGGATTCACAAATTATACAACAAGGATTATTCACACACACGTTATATCTAAGTAGTAATAAAGTACGTACTAATACTAATTCGAGTAACCTGATATGCTGGGAAATGAGTGTTTGCTCAACCATTATAATTTTATAATATATTGTAAATGCCCTGTCCCTATATAAAAGTGTCTATAAAATACTTATACATGTAATTATATCCACCTGTATAGGTATAGCAGACCATCGACTATTTTATGAGTGTCTATCCACAGATATACATGTTACATAAAATAAAGTGTACCTGATACAATTGTGTGTAACAGGAATGGATGTGGGTATGCATATGTATAAAGAATGAATGTATCCGTAGAACACAGGTGGGAATGTATGCTGCAGCTGAGATGTTATCAGTAGTGCTGTGTTAGTTATGTGTAAGAACTTGCACTTGACTGTAACATAATCCTAGGTGTAGTAAAGGAGTGAGTGTAGAAACAGAAGTGAAGGTGGACAAGGAATCTTGAGTTGGAGAAGAGAGGAGAATGCAGTGGGTTAGGTAAGAAGAGCAAGACTACGACAAGATCTCCAGTTGCCTCTCAGTCTTCACTCAGTCAACACACACAGATAACACAACCTGCATTCCCACTGACTTTCTTTCTCTTTCTCTTTGCACAGCATTTCGCTATGCTCATAAATAAGCACTTGGGAAAGATAATACAGAAAAGGCTTGCATTCCTCAAATTCCAGGACAGGACACACGTTCGTCTACTAACATTGTGATAATGGTGTCTATATGCATATCACAAGGAATGCAAATGTCGTGGATTGCTTGCAAGTGTCTCTATCGCGTTTAGTTAATAGATCGTGTCGTGGTGCACAATTAGAAGAACCTGACAAGTTAATTTAGAGTGCAGAAATAATTGCCTGTTCATTCCCTTATTGTATTTACGATTGCATTAGACTAACTACGCTGTCGTCGTTATTCCCTATTACCATAACTTATGGTAGTTGACTGTTGCATTCTTGCACTTCTTGTGTTGTGTTTGTGAATCGGTGAGAGGTCTGGTGAGGATCTGATTTCTTTTGTTTGTGGTGTGATGTGAATGACTCATCTATAAGTTTTAAATTGACGTGATGTCTTAATTAACAGTAAGAATGTATTTAAAGCATTTTGGATGTGGACGGATGGAAACTACGTTTTAAATAACGAGAATGACATGGGAAACAAAGATTGGGGTGATTGTGCAGCTAAAGTGTAGCCGGAGAGTTGGGGTTTGTAATTGACATTGTAATTGCGGTTTCTGCTCTAACCTGCTTCTCTAATGGTGATTCGGCAAGTTTAGGGAGGATTTATACAGAGACACACATTACGAAGACAAAACAGAAAATCTGTGGATGAGTCAAGTCAGTAGTGATAGGGATCTTTTAATTAAAAGTTTAAAATGCTGCGACCTCCCTTACATGGTAAGTGCATATAGCCATGTACAAAGGGATGGTGGACTGGGTTTCTACGTACGTCAAGGTAGGTGAAGGCAGCACACCTGCCTAAAACTACTGAATTTTCAGTGCCGCATTCACAATGGAAAATTCTTAATTCTATTCGCGGAAATTGAGGACAGAAGATATTTATTTAGGAGGAATTCTGATGTTTGCGGTTTGGTGTGGTGAATTGAGTGTGAGTTGGATTTTAGTTAGTTAGTTAGTTAGGTAGTGGTCGGCGGTTGTGTTCCGTGTCCACTGCTGCGACATGGAGAATCATCTAAGAATTGGTATTCCGGTCGCAGGCAATAATGGCAATTCTAATGTAAACAGTAATAACAGTGGCGGCTGCGGTAAAGAAAGACAGAAAAATAACACAGAGCATCTTCTTCATGGTGGCTTCGTCCACCGCCCTCAATTCTACTGCATCTGCCCCACTCAGACAAATAATAGCACCAATTCCCTTATTTCCACTCATCAAGACCAACCTCAATGTCTTCTACACTCTCAGGTACAATCTTTCAACCCTTTATCAAATAACAACTACAAACGATATTTAATAAACCAAAAATGGACTGTTATTAGTACCAAAACTGGTAGAAGGGTTACTTTATGAAATGTATGTACAATTTAAGGGTAAGCTTTGAGTTTTCAGGGATGGGAAACATCTATTCTCTATTTATAGGTTTTTATGGTAATAAATCATGTATTACGTACAGGGGTGCTTAAATGTTCGGTGATGTTCACGTTTATTTTGTCTTACAAAAGAAATGGTTTTGTATTTAACTGTTTTGCCTCAAAATTATTGCTTTGCCTCAAAAAGGATTTTTTAAATCGTATTTGAAATCTATCAATACTTAAAATCTTTCCGTTTCGGGTGGTTCTATGGACGTTATCTGGCGTAATTTCTGATTAAATCAGTACTACATATTTATGGGTTCTCCTGTATGCGTACATTCTTAAATGCCCATAAAACAGAAGAAGTAACTTTAGAATTAAGCCACTAGTAGTAGTGATAAAGGGGAATATGAGTACTATGTTAAGTAAAAAATGGATCGGACCTGACCTCACTTGTTTGTACGCATTTTAGATAGCTGTCAGTTTTCTTTACCAGTGTTTTAGTATTAGTAAGTAAATCGAGAGTGAGAAAAAATAGCCCTTGGAGTTTTACGAGGCATTTCAAAGGAAAATTACAGGATAAAAGAGGCAATTAAATCAAATAGGGTAGCAAAGGAAACAACTAAAAAACTCTGCTACGAATGCTGGGATTAGTAAGCGAGATGCTTTTTTAGTCCTCAGTTGATGTTCAACTGAAGGTCGGAAACTAATCTCCACAAAACTCACTACACTACGGTGGAGAACAAATTTCTACTTTATCTTGTGTTTTAGTAGTACTAATACTAATCTTAAGGCTATAACATTAGAGATTACCATTCGACAGAACACACGGACTAACCAATGTTGGCAAACCTTCAACTTTAGATATTAATTCATGTCAGTTTGCGTTTTGGGATTCTTCTTTCTGACAGACCTTGTTTTTCATTTAACAAAACTGGCAGTTTTAATTTCATTTAAGGATGAATACATGAATACATTTCCCTCTTATTTTTTAATTCATACAGAACACTTTGATTTGTACATTTCATTGGTTCAGTGGGTTTTCATCTTACATTTACAATCCTGTCTTCTTCAAACTTTTAAGGATAAGTAATACGCATAATGCAGTTTTTCTCCTATGGTTTGCTTTCAGAGATGGAAACGTCGAATTTAGAGTATCTAATCAAAGTAAGCATTATACAATTATTACCAGTATCATAGAAAATGAGTAAAGCTTTAGAATTGCACATTAATTGCATACCAGTTCGATTTAGAATATTGGTAGAACAACCGTTACTGTGCACAGTGAATGGATTTGTACAGTATTGCAGTTGCGGGTTTAATTTATTCCTGAAGAACCAGAAATAGCTGGGCAGTGATAGTATTAAAAATGCAAGAGGAGAGCCCTGGAATGGAATCCGTAATTGTGGAAGTAGTAATAGAATATATTCATTCTCGACTGAATTGTTTACATATTGGTAATCGTGAGATGATCTAGGAGGAAAGTCAAGAAGTTTCATTAGCTAATATTCCTTCAACAGTTACTCCATACGCCTTTGTCTCTAATTTGACTTGCAGGGGATTATAAAGCGAAGCCAGCATAGGTCAAAGCTTTTAGATTGAATTGTGGATTAGGATTCCATTCATAGCTACGTAGACTTTATTGCAGTCTCCTGAATCCTTGATGTCTGTACACAAGTACAAACAAACTACAACTACTAAACAAGCATAGCGCACATTGCATTACAGTAAACAGTAAAGCATGTTTGTGTTGTGCATTCCAAGACGTCGTTTGCAAAGTACATATTTATCTGCAGTACCTGACAGAGCTCTATTGCTTCTACGTGAGAAAGTTCTTTATGCTCCTGCTCTTCATTTTCCTCCTCTGCTGAATAATACTGCAATTTCCAACTTAATAGAAAACCAGTCATACCTTGATCCCATGTGATGTACTTTATGAAACATGTCTCACCGTAAGTACATAATGTATACCTAAATGAATATGCACTTCATATTTCCAGCAAATGAGAGGAGGCGAAAAACCGTTGTGAATAAAAGTGAATTTCTTTCGTCCACTTAACCTCAACCTCTATTTATTTTGAGAATTTGTACATTTACCGTTGCGGTTGCAACAAGTACTGCCCCTATGCAGTACAATTGTACATGCTCCTCTCTATCACACATATTACTCTTGTATTATAACAATAAGTAGTAAAGAAGTAGACTTGACGAGATAACGCTTATTAATGTTCACTCATTTCCGGGCATTAACTACATGCGACGGGATTTGTGAAAAAATCACAACAAAAAACCAACATTTTCATTCTAGGATGTGTGTTACAACTTACCCCTGACAAATACCTTACTTGGTTGTTGCAGAGGCTACAGAATATTACATAACTTGTTTTGTTAGCCAACCACACTTTCATATACTTACAGTTCTGTCTTTTCTTGAGTCTGACTTTCATAAGTAAAAAATGGAATATGGAAACTGATTATTGCCATGTGCTGCTGCTTTGCCTATAGGGAGTATGTATAATTATGCTATTATGAAAGTTAACTCAGGAAGGAAATAAAACTCACTTGTTAACGAATTTCCTTATCTAATAATGCGAATTGTAAAATACGCATATCTGACACCAGACGGGGAATTCTTCAGGTTACTCTCAAAGAGTCGACGTTTTGTGAAGGTTTTGTTGCGTTCGCTTTGGCTCGAGTCGACTCGACTTTTATTTTGTTTATTGTCTTGTACATTACTTGCTCATGTATTTTAAGTTGAGGCTTGAAACGTTGAGAGTTTAAGCTTAAGCTTCGGGTTCATTGAAACGAATTCAATGTTATGTTATGTAATGCAAGTGCATTTAATCTAAACCATTGTTTTAACATATTATGCTAAGTTTCCAAGTGAGGTACATTACATTCTATTTACAAATAGTAGTTACTTGTATAGTTAGGAGGAGTCTTGTCTTAAATGACATCACACAACGTAAAGAGAACAAAGAACACTATTCAATTACGAATAATAGTAAATAATTCTCCCAGAGTTTTTCCCAGAGACTGATACGCTAGTTGCTAGAGGGTCGAATTGTAGCTGAATAGAGATAGTCAGTCAAAGTCAGACCGAAGACTTTGTGAATTCAAATAGCTTGATTTACCATGCCAGTCAAATTTCAGTATAAATCGCACACAGAAAGGAAATGCAACTGAAATCTGAGGAAAATGTGAATTTTGAGTAGACAATAAAACGAGGAAATGCATTTACTGTGGAATCGTGGACTGGCATGAACTACGAAGAGAATAGTTGTGCTATTGAAATAGTGCTGTGTATGCAGATTCAGGAGGCTAACTAATAAATAATATGTATAGAGAACAATGCATAACTTTCGAGTGTTTACCACAAAACCGGTAAATAATGTTGATGGAGTGACACGAGATGAACTCAAAAAAATTGAACAGATAAATAAACAGTAATGCATTTTGTTCCCTGCCTTGCCTATGCCTTCCATTTAATACTGAATGTAAACAAAGAAAATCTAATTTGATATTCTTGGCTTTGGCTAGCTACTTACGTTACAGTAGTTCAGTTTACGTGACACTTGAGTTGACATTGAGGGAAAAATCTCAAGTAGAATCACAAAGAATCTACATGTACTATTCAAGTTTTCCACGAACGGGCAAAATGCAGAAAAATCTCTGAACCGTTTAGTGTTGTGTACATGTACATGCATAGTACAGTGAGACAGTCACCATTCTTGAGACATGGTGACACTGAACATGTAAAATTGCATAGTTACCTATTGTACCTTATCACCATAATGGAACACACAGAATAAAGAAGCAGAGCCAGTCGCAGTCGAGGAAATCAGTTTCAACAAAAGTAAAAATACGTCTCGTTCCGTTAAAAGTGACGAGACTTTCCTTAAAAACAATGGAGAATCCCTAAAAATAGAAAACAAAGCTATAAGAAACCAGATTCACATTACGTTACGGGTTGTGTAGTATAAGAAGACAAAGTATCATGCTTAACCATAGAAATTACTACTATATTAGTACATAGTGCTAAACAATACTATAATGTGTACCTACATCAAACAATTACAGTTCCCAGAAGTTTTTCATCACAAGTTTATTATACGATTCTTTCCTTGCCCAGCTTTGCCTTCCCTCGTCAGACACAACAAACGGAAATGGCAATCTATCTTTCTAATGTTACTAAGCTATGCATTTACAATTCCTCCAAGTAATATTTACATGTACTTAGCCATAACAATTATTAACGTGCTTTCAACTACACGTACAGTACACTAATACGTAACCCATTGCATAATGGGAAAATAGGATTATAAATCTAATGAAAAGACATCGAACGGATTCTCTTGTTTTCGTCTATTGCATTGTGTTCCATTCTCCTGTCTTCTCTTGTCCCCAGTTCAACTTCAACTTTTATTTCACCCAAACATTCCGTAATTCTGTGTCAAACCTTTTAACATTCAGTTCTAACACTAATTAACGCTCCTACATCCATAATATCCATTTTCTACAATACTTCTGTACACCAGTCTTCTTTTTACACTTCTCGGAATCTTTACTTAATAATTGCTTTGCTAATAAGAATAAGAACAATAAAATTCTAATCTACGAAACCATTATTTCCTATTGACATTTACTTTTCCATTTTATGAATTCTTTGCAAAAGAAGCAATAATTAATGCATGAATTTCGTTACGGTTGCTGACAGATCTCTCTTGAATGTCTTCTGGCTTTACTTTGGTTAGTTAGCTCCTTGGCTGTTTACTGCTGTCAAAGTAGTTCAAATAAACAATTAAAAAGTAACATGACATGACATTCGCCAGAAGGTCAATAAGCTCAGTTTATTCCATTGCAGAACAACATACTCAACTCCACCTTAACTAATAAGTGCATCTACCTGAGTATGAGAAGAGCACTTAAGTAAAATCAAGAATTGTCGATATCAGGAGGAGCAACCGGGCGGACAGAAAGCACTAATGGCTAAAAAGCATTAAGATTTCAATTTACTTTAATTCATTTTACATTGTTCCACTTTTTCCAGATAACCTATCATTTCTATGTAGGCTCGTTATACGTCCCAATATCTTATGTAACGATATAGTAATTATGCATTATGAGGTTTACAAGGAGTGTACTCAATGCAGGCCATGACAAGCTAAATCAGTCAAAGATTATTTTATAAGTAGGATGTACCAAAGGAAGATTAATTAGGCGTACGTGTACTGCGTAGTAAAACTTGCAATTAATTTTCGTCAATCAGCTTGTTTACAATTTAAGAGTATTGAAGAATCCAAAATATTTGCTTTGCCTTTCAAACATTCGATTCAATAATTATATTATCACACTATAGCTATGCTTTAGCACAAACTCAAGTAACATTGCTTCCTAATTAACATAAATTATGTCAAAAATGTCTCTATCCTGTTTCTTAGCAGTTGTAAATTAAATATCGAAGATTTTCCAAGAGAATAAAACATTAGTACATATAAAGCAGAAAATGTTATGTAACATGAAACGAGTAGTACATGAAGATTAGCAGTTTTCTTGCTTAATTTTATAATCCTTGGAACGAAAGACAGATAGATTCGCCATTTGCTGAATAGGTAGCTTATCGTTAGATTGTTAAAACTTAAAACATACCCTGTAACTTAAGGTTATCTCGCTGCATTAAAAGTATTATCTCTCTGTGAAGATTAAGAGACGGATTGTACAGGCGTATCACTGAAATGAACGTTGCAGCAATCACCAATTGAGCACTTTTTCTTTCTCTGATTTGTAAATCGTGAGCGTTGAAGCATTTTACATTCGTAGATAACATATTAATCCTGTGATTGTGATATCGCTTTCTTGCGTAGTGACGATGGTTTTCGCTTGCACCTGGTTTGGTTCCAAGTTCCAAAATGAAGATAATAACACAAGAGAGCTACTAGCTCCATTGGATTCCCAGATCTAAGCTCATGAATTAGTTTTTCTTTTTTCTCTTGGGATTATTAATTTATCTGTCTTGTCCTGTCTTGTCTGATTTTGATTATCCATCATTCTCGGTGAATTTTCTGGTATTTCTTGTCTTTTCCTTGATAGATGAGTAAAAAATGATTTTTCTAGCATTACAACATAACAACTATTTTTACGTCTTTGTTCACTTGAAATTAGTAGGAAAACAAGACAAAGTATTAGTATTCATGTCCTTGACTTTCTTTGGCACATCCAAATGCAACCCACAGTAAGAGAGTTAAGCCAAGTCAAGTTTGCCATCTGTGTAGAGATAACCGCAAGGAAATTTATACAAGACAAATTATCCCTGATATTTACTACGTGCAGATTTTTTAACGGTTGCTTTCAATTCTGATTCTTGTCGTAGGGAATTTCCTTGGACTGTTTTGCTCACTCTCTGTTTAGGATTGGATGCGAGGGTTATTACATTACATGACATAGTCCCGCATTATTTATTGTAGAGTCGTGATTTCCTCTTCTGATTTGTCGGCAGTCCAGTCGCTGGTCGGTCCCTGCTAAGCCTTCCCTATGCGTGCATTCATTCTTTATCTTGCAATCCGCCAAGGAGATAACAAATAGGTCTTCGAGGATTAACGAGTAATCTTGTGTAAGTATATCACTTATATCTGTACCTACGGAGATGTACAAGATTTCAGTTGTTATTATGAATTGTGAATTGAATGTAGGTAATAAAATGCATGTCCGATATCTCCTCTCTATCTCAAATATAGGAATCTTGCTGAGATATTGTCCAAAATAATGTAACGTAACTTATTAACTAAGAATCAAGATCATCTCTTCAATTTTCTCAGCTTTGTTCCATTTTCGCCTTTGTGTAGTACTACTCCAAGTGGAGTTGCCATTTTTATTGGTGATAATGAATTGTGATGTGATTGTGATCAGATAATCACTTCTTCGTATCAAATATCGTCTCACGCTCTGTGCACCTCACCTCACCAAGGGAATAACTTGAAATTGAACTGAACTCATTTTGATTAGAGACACTATTAAAATTCTACCGGGGCTCTCTTCTTTTCATCTCGCTCAGCCTCATCTTCAGTTAAGCCGCTTAGGAGGATCATCTTCTTACAGATTATCACAAAAAGCTTGGCTTTGTATGTAAAGCTTATGCTATCTTGTTACGTCCATCGGAAATGTAAAGATAATCGAAAAAGCTCTTGTCTTCTCTTACGCACTATTAACTAACATTGTAACATTGGAAATTCCCTGTTCAAAGGGATACAGCATTATTGCTAAACCTCCCCATGTATAAAACAGTGAAATATGTTGCAGTATGAATTTGTTATCAATTTTTGGTGTCACGATGTTGCAATTTGTTAAGTTATTAAATAGTCCGAGAGTACTCTCTACGGGACGTACCCACAGAATTCACTTTGGTTTAGTTGATTCTCATTAAACTTGAATTTAAATAGTATTAGTGCATTTTGTTACGTTACTTACATGTGTATACTGTGGACTTATCTCCATTTGCACGTGTTCGCAGAATTCTAAACAAATTACAAAGAATCTTTTATCGCATGACATACTATGGTATAATATATAATAGAAATAACTACGGTAGATTAGTTTTCCTTAATTACTCAAGCAAAACACTTTTGACGAAACTAATTTGACTTGACTTTTGACTTGTATGGTGTTTGAATGGATTAGGGAGGCGAAGATTCTCATTAGATTCCCCTTTGCTTAGCTTTTGACTGTTTTGACTATTGGCATTAAGAGAGCCTGCATTGTCGTGAATGCAAATGATTTCTTAGGAAATTCTCGCATCTTTTCACAGCTAATTACGGCACGACGTCTTCAAATAGCGGTACGTTCTCTATTAGATTTCCATTCTTCTTTCCTTTCTTGGATGGCGGTTGCCCTTTGACTTAATTACGATGACTCAAAAGAAAAATTCGCGAGTTACTGTTAGTTTACTAGAACATAATAATAAATATTAGATGCAACATTAACAGTAGATTCTATTTAAGTCGGTGCTAAAATAGCCTCTATACTGCACCATAAACGAAAATTACTATAATCAATTCTAACAGGAAGAGCAAACAGAAATGGTACATTTCTTTGACGTTGTTCATACTAGGTCTGAATGAGAATAATCAAATTGCCTTATTGGGACACTGACCATTGCAAAAATTGGCATCACTCTTCGTGAGTCATTCACGTACGGATTTCTTTGCGAAAATTATGCAGGAATTTTATTTTCCTGTATAATTTGCACCTTGGAAGAAATACTTCGCATAGCAGAACGTATTAATCGAGTAGTGTGGTAAAAGCAATTAAAAATCCTACCTGTGCAGAAAATATTGTTTAAAAATACGACTTGAAGAGTTATGACGCTGCGACACTGGTTTTTGTATTGATTGCATTTTTCCTGGGAGGTTAAAGTCCTGTGGGCTGTTGATAACGTTGTTGTAGCAGGGACTGTGCAATACTGGATGACTTTCATTATTATGGGAGAGAGAAAAAAGACGGGCAAAAAGGGAGATGTGTTGTTATGATTAGAAGACTGATGAGAGCGCGTAGAGCGAGTTAAAGTGTTCATTCTGGGATTTCTGCTATCTTAAATCACAACATTACATTTACAACTCTGAATTACGACAATGCAAGACATGGTGTACTTGACTTGTTCTATATCAAGTGACGACGTCCTCTAATTTACTACTATCGTCTTCTTCTGCTAGAAATGTAAAGCAGAGTGTATTATTAAAATCATTTGGCCATCCTCTCCTTATATAACACAACACCTAGATCATAAAACGTAGTCAATAATAAGATAGGGAAAAGCTTTTAGTAAATGTACTCGTATACATTGTACACGAGTCACTCTTAATATGACGCAATCTGTGTATGTCAGAAAATAGTTCTTAATTTGCAATAAAAATAAAAACATAATCCCAAGGTACATGTACTATTAGAAAAGTTTGTGATATCTTATTGTAAATACATGTACATGATATTTGCGTTATCGTTTTATTATACTACATAATCACGATAAGTTAAAGTAACATTGGACTAAAAGCGTAATATAAAATATTGCATTGCCCTCTAAACTAAAAATATGTCCGTTCTCATCTAATTTAGTACTTATGCATCTTAAATGATGTTTATACCTGTTCTTCCATCCTAACAATGGTGGACTAATGCAAATCCATTCGGGTGAGACATGATATATTACACTGCATTCACTTCACAACAAGAGGACTTAATGGGGTTTTGTCTATTCTTCTCCTTTTGTGACGCTCGTCTTAATAATAAAACTAAAAGCTCTTTGTGTGTACATTTCACCCGAGAAAAAAATCTCAGTTGGGTGTCTCCGACTCAGTCCTTTCAGCGTTATTGTCTATTTCTCAGATGATTGGAGCACAAGACGGTCAGGTCGTGCTTGATAACGTAAAACACAGCTATTAAATCAAATCCAGAGATGCAGCCCGGCGATTCAGCCCAGATTTCGTCAATCTCGTGCTGCAGCACCCTACAAATTTGAAATTGATACTATTTTTGTGTACCTACATTAGATCCAAATGTAACTGACCTAGTGTACGTCTCTGTCGCTATTGTTCCTTTAAAGTTGGACAATAGGTAACATTGTAGGTAATTTTGCAAAGATAATGTAATAGGATTATACCGATATGCTCTCTATAATTTTAGTACTCATTACAATTCTACGTAAGTAAAATGCCATCGTAATCACGTTATGTTGTCGCTTGTGAATTTGAAATGGACCATTGCTGCATACTATCCTAAAATTTTATGTATTGCATTGTCATCCTTGCTGACAATGAAAGGGGCATCAATCGAGGTGTCAAAACACCTAAAAATATGTTAATATAAGGAGAGATGTTATGACATTGGCATTTATATGGTTTGGTATCGTAGGAGAAGGAACAGAAAACGAGATCCCATTACATTGTGAATTCTTCGAGGAAAGGGTTCTCATAAGACTGGCTAACAATTTGAAGCTCCGTGTTTAACAAATAATGAATGTACAGTTTATCTGCGATCCCCTTGTCAGTGTAGAGTACAAGGCTGATATTTACTGTAAGGCGGGATAATGGCCAACTTGTCATGTCACATCACGTTATATTACGCCAATTAATGTCCAAAGATTCGTCAGTCTTCAAAGAATGTGTTTCGTTTGTTATTTTGTGTTGAGTTGAATGAGGATCAGAGAGAAGACCATAAGAGTAGTACAATGAAAGCCTGCATGAGGTGAAACACAATGATATGAATATTTGAGCGCATTGATTTATTTTCTGTGTTTCTTTGTTTACAGGAAGACGCACCTGGATTCTTGTTATCTTCTTCCCCCTTGTCAATGTCCACATGTTGTGCTCTGTCTTCTGCATCATCAGGTTCTGGACATTGGCCAAAGTGGCCACGTTCAAGAATCAAGGATTTAGATGAAGAATATTCTCCTTCTGGCATATCATTGTCATCCTCGTCCTCTTCGTTCTCTTCATCTTTTGGAAGTAGTAGTGGGAGCCTTGGGAGGAAATGCCATCAGAGCAGAGGAGGAGTCTTTTCTGCTTTTCTTCGCAAAGCCAGTCTTAGATTTTTTCAGGTATTCACAAAATGAATTCTGTTCAAGAAAGGATGTAATTGTTATTTGTGAAATTATGGAGATCAATGTATATTACTGAGGATAATTTTTACAATATTTGAATTGCAGATTGCCTGTGTTCTCATGTGTGCACTTTGCATCTACACCCTAGTCGATAATATAGTTTACTTAGCAAAAACACATAAAGATTCAAATGGAAATAGAATTACCACATCACGGCTTGAATTCCGGGATCATTTACAATCGTGGATAATCGAGCGGGACACTCTCCCTTCTAGTTCCTCTTACCATTCCCATTCTTTAATAGCAAATACGAATAGACTTTTAGATATCCAAGACTTTCGACTTCTCTTGAATAACGTATCCATCTGTAAAAAAGAAAATGCAAATTCAATTAGCACTAAGCAATCAGATTTAGACGAGTCTACTGGAACTGGGATTTACTTTATGATCTTGGTTCACTCCGCGCCACATCACTTTGAAGAGAGACAAGCGATAAGGAGCACTTGGGGTTCTGTGAAATCACTGAAGAAATTGGGAATTCGTTTGGTTTTCCTTCTAGGCTCTGTTGGTAACACTAACACTGCGCAGATTGAAAATGAACTGCTTCAGTCACCGATAACCCGGGAAAGTTCAACTTTTGGGGATATTGTGAGCGGTAACTTTATCGACTCTTACCGAAACCTTACTTACAAACATTTGATGGGGTATAAATGGGCTTTGACGTATTGTCCTGGAGCTACATTCATATTGAAAACTGACGACGACGCTTTTATTGATATTTTCCAACTGTTCGATTTTACAACAAGGACGTACGGTTATAACCCTTTGGATACTTTAGTCTGCAATGTTTTTCCCGAAGGAACGAAACCTGTTCGAGTATCGTCGCCTGCAAGCCAAGAAATATCAACATTACCATCAACATCATCTGATCATGATCATCTTAAACTACAGCTACAGCTACAAAACATAAACACCACGACCAAATGGACAGTTACTCAAGAGGAATATCCATACGCCAGTTATCCCAAGTACTGCGGTGGTCTCGCCTATTTCTCAACGCCCGATCTACTCCGTAAGATTTTATTGACGAGTGAAAACACTAAATTGTTTTGGATTGACGATATCTTCGTTACGGGAGTATTGAGAGAGTTGGTGGGTGTGGAACCGTTCTATCTCAACCTAAGATATTCGTATGAACCGGAAGAATATCGAAAATGGCTGGACGATCGTCAACCACATCATCGGTTCCGCAAGATCCCTTTTATGATCGTTCACATCGAGCGAGGACCCAAGTTCACTGAGGAAATGAGTGATTTGTGGCGCAAGACTTTGCAGGTTTGGTCACCCTAACCGTCACTTCGTAAGCCGCTTATTGCACACTCAAAACGGTTTCTTCCACCATTCAAACATTTAATGCAACACAGATGAGGATCAGACAACTTCAGTCCTATCTTCCTAAATATGAATGTAGCGTATGAATACCTTTATTTCTAGATAATACCTTTATTGCAACTATTCGAACACCTTGGCTTGTGTAGGGAAGCCAAAACCATTTTATCATTGGCTTTTTATTTGAAAAGTCAAGCCACCGAGAAGAAAAGTGCCAAAGACACCTTCTTCAGCAGAAATACATTCTAAATATTCTTGCATGTTGATCAATTCTTATCGGTGAGATTCGATGTTCCATAATAATATAATGCATTTTCTTTGCGTGTCATGTTTTTATCTTTTACACTAATTAAGGTATCATTAAATAGTTAACTGATTGAATGGTCATATTTTGAATAGCTGTGAATAATAGGTTAAGTATTTTTAAGTACTAGTGTAGTGTAGTATTAGCATTTCTCCAATTACCATATGAATTTGTATCTGTGTGTACAAAATCACTAATTAACTATAATAAAGACAAATGTTGAATATCATTCCCATTTTACTTAAAATGCGTTTTAATATATTTTTGCTATATTTTCAATTATAGGTTTTCCTTTTCAAGTTTTCTTATATCTACTGCTGTTTTAGACAATTGAAATCGAATTTAAGTTTGATGAAGGAATGTGCTATTGAAAATAAAGATTTGCACCGAGGTCTGAGTGGGGTATGATGAATTGTCACGACATGACAGGGCGTGAGGTCAGCCGAACTTCTTTAGCCTGCGCCTGATGATTTTGAAACCTGCTTTAAGGCGTAAGTACAGGTAGAGTACAGAAACAGCTTTGTTTCCCCAGGGTAGAAACCGTCATGGAAGTTGTAGCGATGAGCAAGGCAAGTTGATCGTACATTATCTAAGTGAGTGAGATGAAATGAAGAGGATGGGCGAGATTAGTTGAGTCTTTTTCTTGTTTCGACTTTCGGTTCTTTTCTAATTGAGGAACAAGTCCTTGGTGGCTAATATACTTTGAATTCACTCACACAGAGAAATAATCACCTTGTGTTGGAATACGTAGATAGTTAGTACTAAAGATACGGTAACATAATAATAACAAATGAGAGGTGCCTGGTACTTTGATGGTAATTTAGAGTGTGTACTGTTAATAGTGTTGTCAGATGTGGACATAAAGTAGAAGAGGATCTCGGGAAACTGATCGGGTGAAATTTAATGGGATGTAATGTAATAGGATGTAATGACCTTGCTTTGAGACTTTGAATGGCTTGGTCGTGTGGACCGAGGACCCCCGTTGGGAAAAGTGTCTTGCAATTCTCACTCGTTTTGTACTTGGCCACATAATAATCAACGACGCTTCATAATCTACGACTACTTAAGCATGCCTACCATTTCTTACATTATTAATCCGATAGGTATGAATTGCATAGCTGAGTGCAACTGTATATTATATTCGTTAGAGGAGGGTGTAGGAACATTCCTAACTCGGTAATAAAGTGTAATTGGAAGTTATGGTTTCATTTCTGATTGTAACGGTTTTTGTTGTAATGGTCTTTGTTTGCGGGATTGGAGAGGAGAGGTTCTTTATTTTATTTATCACCGTTCTATGATACTGTTGCGGTCGCTGAGTAATATGTTCCCAACTCTCTGTGTTAACCTGTCAAAAACGACACTTGTCTTCCTTCACATTGTTTACATTTCATTTCCACTCAAATTCAACATCATATCTCTATCTCTCTCTTCAGCGCAAGTATATCCTGGATATACTTGCATTTTTACAATAAAAGTATTCCGTACACTGTATCGAATTTCTTTATTGGCATAATGTGATTGCAGGGGTGATCTTGGTCTGCAAATGTTCTTCCTCATTGCAAACTAAACTCTTACACTACATAAAATTACTGTTAGCAAGGGTCGTAATCATAATTGACTAATTAGTATTCCACTTTTCATAGTCAACTAGGAACCGTTTCAGGATTCGATTAGGTTTTGAATTAGGATGGACCATGCATAATTTTAATTAGCATTTCATTAAATTCTACTAATACGAGATGGAATGATACAATGGAGTAATTTCACAGAGTGAGTTATTTCCAGTTAAGTCTGCATAGGTAGACATTGGGAATTGGCGAAAATCCAGAGTATGTCTACCTATGGTTAATGAAGGTAAGTTCTTTACGTCATGTTCGTTTATAGTTTATTTCATTGGTTCATTTATATGCTACGATTGTATTTCATTCTCGAAAACATCTTTATTAAAGAAAAATGTAAGTTTCATCGTGTATGTTTATCTGCAATTTCATCACACCTCTTTAACCACTTGGGGCATTAGTAACTACCATAAGCTACTTAAATATGCGCAACGTAGGATAAATACTCTCAAGGTATTTTGCACACATCTGGTAAAATGACTAACTTCCCAAAAATAAAAATTGCAATGTTTCTTTTATCTGTCTTCTGAAATCATAGGAGGTTTTGTGGAAAAAACTTGCACTTGGCTAAATGTTTGGTATACATAACTTAACTTATTTGTATTATCATCTGTTCCTGAACACTACACATTTGCACAAAGCGTTGCACTATGCATGCAAATAATGCTATTAAATCAGCAGTAAAATAGCACGAAGGAGCGATTGAGTCTGGCTGTGCCACAGGTGAGGTCAAGCCAAGTCAACCCAACTCTGCTGCCTGCACTGGACTCAATGAACATAATATATTACACCAAAGGCAATTCCCTGGCCCTAAACCAAAGTACTCGCTACTATACTCCTATCGCCTCTAATAACATTATCGTGATCATTTCCATAATTTTCAATAACAAGGATAAGGATGAGAAAGCGATACACTATTTTATGTTTATCGCTAAGAGATTTTTATATGCAGATGCCGACTACAACCCATTTTTTATAAACAGCAGTATTTCAACCAGAAATCAACACCTACACCTTCGCAGCACAAGTTTGCATACAAACCCCACTTTGTTTAGCGTCATCCTTCATATTCTACTCCGTGATTTAACTAATGTCATATCTAAAGACCCAGCCTCCTGTCAAAAAGCTTAGTTTATGCTGGATTTACATTACAATACAATACGCTCTTAGATAAACTTTTATCGTTTTTCATGTGTAATTCTATTGTGAGGAGTACACAAGTATTCATTGTAATCACATTTTACACTTTTTAAGTATTCTTTGAAATCAGTTTTGAATAAAAATTATTTAAATGAGCTAATTTTAATAGGATGGGATTGATTTGCGACTTTTTCTAAGGTTCTGCCTATCTAAAAGCAGCAAGAGACATTATAACAACTAATTTACGTAAAATGCATATAGGTACTCTACAATTATTATGAAGTTTGTAAACAAATGTTGGGAATCGTTCTTTGTTGTGCTACTTCTATTGGAAAAATGATTTAACTTACAAGGGAAAATGTCTGTGAACAAATATTTTAAAATTGTAATGAAACGCAGCATGAAATGTGTTTCCCATACAAACAATAAAGTTTTAGGTGTAAATACACTTGGAAAACAGTGATAGAGTCAGAGGTAATAAGTGTATTTGTATGTACAATATGATTTGTGGGATGAGACGATGGGAAATTAGCATGCGAAGAGATATCATAAATTCCAGTACACAGTAGGAGATAATTTTGCAACGTTTGCCACGGCTAAAAGAGCTACTACATAAAACAACTCCTTTGCTTTTGTTCTCTTTCTCTTCAAAACTACATTATTCTAAACACAAATTCGACATTCAAATAAAGATTGTACAAAGATATTAAGTTATTTATGAGTTTCTTCTTTCATTTCATCCTCCTTCTCAATGTTCTCAATACAGCAAGCAATCCACCCTCAAAAACTTTAGATTCATACGGATAGTCTCCAGAAATAATTAGATTTTTGTAAAGAACTGCAGATTAGGTACAAAATAGTAAGGAAGATTTTGTTTACCATTAATATTATGAACTTTTTTCTATTTGGGACATCTTCAACATAAGTGCACTAAAAGTTACTGATTGCTAGATTAAATACTTTAGCAAGGAAAACGATTTTGTTGGCTGTCAATAATAGTAGTAGCTATTCGGTGTAGATAAAAAATTCTTTTATGGTAATTGCTTAGCAGGTATAAAAAGCAGGTATTGTATTCTTCTCACTTGACAAATGGCTACTTTTTATTATTTGACTTGTAAAAAGTTGCACACTTATTTTATTACAAAACAGAAAGCATATGTAATGTTTGGTAGAGAAGAATGGAGAATGGCTTTGGTTCATTTGTTGTTGTTGTAGAGCTTGGCACTAAAAGGAAATTAATTGACAGACAGAAACCTTAATATTGAAATAAATGTTGTTCGATAAGTTATGGGACATTTAATTTCTTGTTCATGTCTGTTTAGCTATGCATTTGCATAAAGAAGACTCATATTGCTCAGAAATGGAAAATTTGTATTCGTTCAAGGAGGTCCATTTTTAAATCTGATGTAAAGAGAAGCTACAAAGTGAAGCCGAAAAGCAAAGTAGTTGCATTTACGTCAATTCAATGAAATAGTGCTAACACATCCGTGCTATCCCTTTGCTAAACGCATTCTGCATAAGAATCTGCTCATCTTCTGACTTGCAGCTAATTTTTATTAAGTAGTCGGTCATGCTAAAGCAATCACTAGAGTTACACTACACACACCTTCATTTGACTAGTAAGCCAATGCGAATCGAGGAAAACACGTATTTGTTACGAAGTGTTCACGTTTTATCAATATGGGACAAAAAATGGAACATCTCTTCAATTTTGGCATTTCACAAGCTTTAATGGCTCCTTACTACTATTTCGAATCTCATGTGCATATTTAATGAATCTGAAATCATGTTTTTATACAACCACAATTAATTCTTCCGTTTATACCAACAAACAAAAAATCTTATCTAAATGTCAACTGAATTAAGTACCTTGCTCGTTTTGGATACTGTATTATTGTAATGTACGAATGGCAGTTTATTCAACTAGGTTGGGAATTAGTCATTATAATGATTACTCATTATAATCCTTAAGAAAAATACAACACTTCTTGAAAAACAGTAAAATTGACAGAAAATGTATTCCGTTTATTAAGAAAAACCACAAATCACTCGTTCTAATTTCCTAGGATGTATAATGTCTCACACCATGAAAATCCATGTTACAGGAGCTCACAAAATATAGCATTAGCCTAAATGCCTGAACAAAACCAAAACTTTAGTAAAGTTCTCCGAAATGATTTTGAACCACAGAAATTAGTTTTTGAAGGTATCAGGCAATCTAAAAACCCAACTAATAAAGTTTCATATTACAATTCCGAAAAAGAAAATTTACAAAGCTTCGGGTTTTTCTCGCCAGCCTTAATAAATTGCTTAGACATTTTTCCTACTGTTTAAATTTTGATATCCCTCTAACACTCATGGACTAGAGGCAAAAGTAATAAGTACTCTGTTGTATCTTATGGTACCTAAGTAAAGAAGAAGATATACGATGAGACAGATAGAAAGATAAAGAAGTACAAGATGAAGAAGAAAACAGTAGCTCGTCAAGTTTTTAGTGCAGTCTTATAGGAAAGCAATGCTGCTTGGTACCTTATTCATTCAGTTTATAGGAAGTAATGTGTGATGTAATAAAACTAATTCATTTCACTTTGCGAAACAATTGAAGTTGGCCTGGCTTGCCTCCGCACTTTGTCTACAAATCATCTTCCCGTCTGTGCACATGAAAAGTACCTAAACCTCCAAGTATCGACAATGCTGAGATTTCAAGTGAAGGTGAACTGAAAACTGAATGTACCTCCTGTCTGGAAACAACTACATTAGAAAGCAGTAAAGTTGATATATTCATCTTACAGGATAATAATGCGTGCATACTTAAATATATTCTGCACTTCTTTACTACAGGGAGCTCACTGCAGGTTATTTATACCTTCGTGCTCATCAGTCTGTCCAGCATGACAATATTTTTTAATTTCATGCTTTTCTCGAATTTTATAATATTGCAGCCCACATGATAAAAAAAGTTACCTGATTAAAAATTACATAAATGGAAATAATAGATAATAAAGTCAACCTATCTCTCCCTATTTGTATTTGTATTGACTTGTATTTATCTTCTTCATCCGATTAATACTATTACAATTATGCTTTTGTCGAATTTTCAGTTTGCATACTAGGAAGGTAAAAAGAGATTACAGTGGTCACTAAAAAGTATAGTTACTCTCGTTCTCTGCGATTTTGTTTCGCGGTCAATGATTTCATGTAAATGAGTGTATTTCCATTGTACCCGTAAAGAATTCACCTGCAGGAGTAATAAAAAAGTAAAAGGATAAGTCAGGGGTCAAAATGTTTTGCATAATTTTAGAATAGGTTGTTTGTTTTTGAGAACAAAGTACAATTAGTACATGGACGATTACAATGTGTGTATCATGTCTTTATTGTGCATGGTAATGATAGCAGTATGGATAATTGCACAAGTACACGAAACAGATAAAGAACATGGTGTCTGAAGAGAAATTCTGAATTGTATATAAGGTATCACTATCACCTATCACCTTTCCGAAGTGGAAAAGATGTAATTTATATTTGTAGAGGGATTTGTGCAAGTAAAATGGAATGAAGTTGAAGGAGAGAAAAGAAGATCACGTAGCAGAAGCGCTGGCTAAACGTAGAAATAAATGTAAATGTAAAGTAAGAAGGGGGCGGTTATTAAAATGTGAGATTTCTCACGCAAAGAAAAAGACTGCAGATTTTTTATTCTTCGGTTGCATCATATGATAGTAGAACACAGATGTTACACGTAAATCCCAATCTATCTTGCGATTATAAGCTTTTTATCTCATGTACGTTGATTTAAGTGTTTTGTGTTGTGTTACGTTCATTTCATACATGAATCTTTACGAGATAACCGAAAACGCTCGGTGTTCTATCTGAATCTTGTGATTTGATTTACTTTGGTTGGTTTGTATTTGAATTTTGAATAGACGGGCATACAATACTAATTGTAAGTCAAAAGACTGTCATGTCAACATTAAGGTTGAGCAAATGTGTACGGAGTGGAAAGAAAGCAAACCACGATCGGTCACGCCTAACTTTAATTCTCTTCTTTGTACTACACAGTGATTGAGATTCAGAATCTTCATTTTCATGTGTGAATATCAACACAAACGGATGCTACCCCAAATTACCCAGGCATACAATATACCATTATAAAGAATAGCAACCTTTACGAGTATTACTTGCATTTGGTGTAATGTTTGCTTTTTCTAGTTAGATATTATTATTGTTGTTGTGATAAGGATACATGATGACCAAAGAGTGTGCACAGACTGCATATCTTAGAGATTTTCATTGTGAGTATCCAATAGCTAATAATTGCACACTGTAGTTTGATTCGGGTAGATAATCAGAATCAGGATGTTCTATTCAGAGAGAACTTCAAGGCAGAATTGAAAATGAACTTGTGTTGCGGTTTCGCAAGGCTACGCTAAGGTCTTAATAGCATCGTTTGACTTTGTAACACTCACGAAATCCCGATAAGTCTTACAATAATCAACTCTAAATCCCAAATCGTTTAAATATGCAAATTTTTTACAGCTAACATTCACTAGCAAATAACTTCACATCTTCAATAAAAAAATTTGGCACATACTTTTCAACCTGAGAAGTTTAATATAAGAGTGCAGAGTGCAGACAGAAATAAGTGGGGTATTATAATATTTGAAACAATAACAATAATATTTGCTCAAGAAAGAATTTATAAATTCTCAGATAAATAACGCACGTTGGATTTATTACCAAAATTAAATGATGCAATCACAAATTCCTTTTATCGGTTTCTTTTCCAGTAATTGACAAAAAATACTAATATACAACTATTTTTGGAATTGTATTTTTAAGACTGCAAATGTCATTTGAATTTTTAGCTAGATCATGAATTATTTTATACTATAGACTAAACAAGTTCGAGTGTTGAGTGTTGTGTGCGTTGCTGCAAAATAATATATTGAAAGCTGTCTTTTTAAGACTGCAGCTAAAAAATGTCATTTGAAATTTTAGCTAGGTCATGAATTATATTATACTATACATTTGCAGGTGGTTGAATGGCTTATTTAGGAGACAATTTATTTTTTTAGTTTTTGGCAGTTGGCTTGAATTTTGGATTACAATATATTACAATATCGTCCCTCTACATCAGAAAGGAGCTAAACCAAATCATCACTAGTGCGGAAAAGTGACAAACCAAATCATCATTAGTTCAGAAAAGGGTTATACCAATCTTACGTAATTTCAGAAAAGTGACATACCACAGAAACAAACTTTTGCAGAAATGACGAAAAACGAAAACTCAATAGAATTTGTTTCCTGAATTGAGGTTTCCGGGAAAAAACTAGTACTTTTATTAAATTCAATTAAAAACCATATTGAGCAACTTTAATTAATTTGAAAAATTTAACAAACAATTTAACGTATGTAGATAAACGAGATTTTCCAACTATGTATTTCTTTTCGGTAAAACTTTATCTGTTAAAGAGTTCACCTAGATTTTCTTTTCACTCCAGTCGAAATTCCAAAAGGTCTGAAATAATTGTTCTCTATCGTTATGGGGAAATGTTGAGCACTGTCGTGACATTGATCGCTTGCAGAGCACTGACGTGCATGTGCTGCCCATTATCCGGGATGGCTTCTGAATCTTAATTCCCCAAGGTTTTTTAATGCCAAGATACGGCTGACCTTTCATTCGTAAAGACTTATTAGTATTTTCCCCCAAGTTTCAGGTGGTCTTCTAGCACACTTCCTCCCTTCTTCTAAATTGTCATGAAATACCTTTAAAGCGATGATAAAATTAATTTTAGCAATCGACATTAAATAGGTATTACTCTTTGTTTGACACTGATCAAGTTTTCATACATAACTTACGCTAGGAGAAATGCTGGCAGTGCTTACAGCATTCAAAGAATTTGCAAGTGGAAGTGAGTTTTCGGACGGCAATACAACGGTATTTTTACTGGATTGTGGATTTAATGCGCCGACTGCATTTAGTATAAAAATAATAATGATTTTACTGTTTTACAAGTATGCATGGATATTATTAACCCATTGTAATGTCGCAAAATGGTTTCATACCTAAAATATCCGAATCCGAATCCTGCAATTGTGTTGCACATAGAAGTTCCACTTCGTCAAATATTTGCGAACCGATGTCGTCTATTCTGACTTCATCTGGTTTAAAAATAATAACTGCATTTTACTGATTTATAAGTGTGACAGGGTAATAGTTATAGCTTAGTGTGCCCGAATTGATAAATATTAATATATTGTAAAACATTTTTTTACCTGAAAAGCTTGTTTCCAAATTTTGCAGTTCGGTGGCACACGGAAGTTCCACTTCATTAATAATCTGCAATTCAATGTCTTCATTTTCTTCAATTTTGATAGTTTTGAGGGGTAACTAAGGTACGAGACTTAAATGCGAAATGTTTGTTTGACAATCGTAAACATGGTCAATTGTGAACTGATTTTTTGAGAAGTGAAAACAATTTGACCCCTACAAATCAGGTTTCGTTTTGTATGATATGTATGAAAGTGTTTTCGTAAGTAGAAAATTTTCCGCTTATTCTAGTAGCGGTAATATTTAATTTTTCTCACAAATGTGGTTTGTAACCTTTCTGAACTGTGAGGAAAGTGGTTTATCCCTTTTCTGACCTAATGATGAATTGGTTTATCGCTTTTCCGCACTAGTGATGATTTGGTTTAGCTCCTTTCTGATGTAGAGGGACGATATACTTTTTGTGCAGTCTTTATTTCTTCCAAATTACGAATTATATTTACTTAATGCTACTATCTAGCTAGGTATGTATGCAATTCCAATTTATTATAGTGATATTGAGTTTCATAAAATTTATATTGTGTGTTTAAAAAGTAATCACAGGTACTGGATACACTAGAGATAAGGTTTAGGAGCTTAATCTGATGTTTGTTGGTCTAACGGTGAACAGAATCTATCGGAAAAGGAGAAGCGATCGAATCTTGCAAGAATTTATTTACAGTACAGATAGAAGTATCGGTAGTTGGCCGTATCAGAGGAATAATGGGAAGATGGCTCTAAAAAATCAGCAGCGTTAGTATTTACTTTGAGTTCTACGGAGGTTTACTGTGTTTTGACTGACAATGAGGAATAAGGTAGAGGATGAATGCTTTCTGTTTCAGCTTAGCTAGTTACAAATACGAAACAAGTCCTGGTGAGGTAGCAATTATACAATAGATGTCCACGATGGATATACACACATAGCTAATAGACAATAAGTACATACATGGAAGGCAGTAACAGTAAAGTCTGAAAAACTTTGGAGGCAGCACACGTTTACACTTACGAGACACGGAATCGTCAGCATTTGGAAGATCTATTCATCAATGTAACCAAAGTCGAGTTTCTTGGGAAAGGATTTATCTAAGTGGTCTGATCCTACAGATTTAGTGAATGGACAAATGAATGAAAGGGATGGATGGTTTCATTATAAGAAGATTAACAAGTGCTTTCAGTTCATTTCCCATCCTTTCCTCCGTCACCAGTTCCCAGATCGATACTTTATCTTCACTCACGATCACCTTCACTCTATCTCATCTCCAAACAAAACACACTGTCGATCCCAATATTTTATTTGAATGCGAAAGTGAATCAGCAAATATCTCCCTCTCTACGGTACACCACATTCATTCTACTCTCTGTCTCTTCTTCTTTGCCATCCATTTAATCTCTCCGTCAATGCACAGATTCTTAAAACTTCTATTATACAATCCCTCTTCCAATTCCCCGTCATCATCCTCTGCCACGGCACAACAAATATTTTCAATGCTCAATGGAACCTAAGCTCAAGTCAATAACGGATTCATCTATAAATCTTTTCCTCCTTTGCTTACTGTATTTCAGGTTTAAGTCTACTTATATCGCTTACTTTAAGATACTCTTTCATTTCCAATAATCAACTTTGTCTTTCCATAGGCCTATCCTGCGGATTTTGACTGTAATAGGCCACATCATCATCTTTTACCGTGTAAAAACCAATATTGCATTTATCAAGCCATTAAGATAACTATTTTTCTAATTTTGCAACTTAAAATGGGTTTGTCATTGGAAAATGGAATTGCAAAACTGCTGAAATAGGTTGAAATTATGGCAAAGTAGTATTACTTTGATAAAAAGACTGTAAAAGTATTCATTTATGTAAATGTAAATTTTTCATCCATCTATAAGTAAGTTGTACATGCAGTAAAGAAGAATAGTGCTTGGAAAAGCAGCAATGAACGTTATTTTGGCTTATCTACGTTCGTGTAGCAATAATAGACATTTATTGCATGTAGAAGAACAATATTGCACCTATTATCAAGGAGTGAGGATTTATTTATGCGTATGTGGCCATCGTCATTTTGTATTGATAAGATTACACATTCTAATCTATTATAAACGATGAGCTTATCCTGTACTGCAGATATTAAAGACAAGATTAACATTGGGAACGGGAATGTTCAGTTTATAATTTAGTTATAGTATTAGAACTTAGTATTAGCTAGAAATCTTGAATGGGACTTGTAGCCGAGTGCAGTCAAAGTCAACTGATCTTGCATTGCTCTTATCTCGCATTCGCACGGCATCTTATCCAGATTGAAGAAATCTGTGAGTGAACTGAACTATAAAAATACCTGCACGCATGTTAACAACCTTTCAGAATGGAAATGACAAGCAATGCAAAATAAAACTCTTTACAAAGACGACAGACACAGTTGTGTGACTCAGTTCCCTTACAGATGAGTTTTTACTCTGCCTGCCTCTCCCACAATTTATGTCTGGGTGTGCTCTGTACTTATTATTCATGATGTTGATATTTAATTACTTGCTCCATATTGCATTTTTGATTGCCTATTGACTTCCTAAAGCGCTAAAATAGATTATCACTTATTATTCTAAGAATGTGTCATTCAGATTCAAGTTCACCAACTTAGGAGGGACCTTATTTATTTGTGTACTTGTTTAGAATTTCATTTAATTAACGAGAAGCACAGTAGGATTGTTTTAATTAGAATATTTTAAAAGAAATACTGGTTAGGTTTTATGGAAGCCTCTGTAGAAACATTTGGGAGCAACACTATTGAACCTAGAGAATATTTTATTATAAGTGTAAAGTGTAAAATGTTGACCTGATGAAATGCCAATTGTTAACACTGCTATTCTGTATCCTGTAAGTACTGAAGAATTACAGTTTAAAAAAATTAGGACATGTTTTGTATTTTTTTCTGGGAAAATGCATTGTGAAAAATAATTTTTATGGCAAAGTATTAAATATGATGACATGCATGTTTCTGTAAGGGGAATTTTCAGATGCAAGTTAAATGGAAGTATTCTGTAGTTCTGAAGTGGACAGAATTTATGTAAAACGAGAAATATGTTAGTCCTGTCATAATGGTGCAGTAAGGTACGGAGGTACCTCCCAAAATAATTCAATTGCATTATGAGGACTGACATTATTTACAACCTTGAGAGTAATGTGATGTAAACTTGTTCGTTATCCACTTGAGTTTGATTTTGAACTGCGACGTAACGTCGTATTTTAATCAGGATGATAAGAATGTTAAAATTGTACCATTTTTATGGTTTTTAACTTCTCGTAGATTAGATTATAATATTATAGTATTGCGTTTCCTCCAGACATTTCTACGATTGTAGATCACATTCTCTCGTAAAGCCTTCCCGCACAGCATCAGATGAGGTTAGAGGGAATCGCTTAGCTAAGTAAATCTACTTGGCTTGACTGATTATAATATTTATGGAAACCTGTTCTGTTTAGATGTGTTTTCAACATTAAGTTGTTGATTCACTCCTCGAACATCACTAACACAACTTACTATTATATAATATAACCTCTGCACTTCTATACATGTAAATAACAAACTCTAATGCAATCTACTGCTTAGTAAATATTCACGTGTTGTTATACAAAACTTTACTGCTAGCGTAGTAATAATATTATCATCTGTATCTGGATATACGTACATACTTAAGAAACGTAGAAAAGTTTTGTTAGGTTTGCTTTGCGGGTACAATGATATCAATATAATTTCTGCAGAGATACAGAAAGTCTCGGCTGCATAGTAAACAGACGAGAGAACTGCAGACAGAATGTTCCAAAGTTGGTGAAGTGTAGGAATGCATGTGATTTTTTGTTAGAGTATTGTTGATATCCATTCTATTGCATTATTCATGGATGGCGAGATAAATACTAGAGGAATTACAATTAAAAATGCATGTAGATCTGCATAAGCGAAGGAACTCATTATCAATTTAAACTTTAGTACATATATCTTACATATGTGAATCTAAACTGACTTTATGTACTCAGATAGGACGCAAGTGAGTTGTAACATCAAACACCATGCGAAAGGCAGTGTAGAAAAGATATGGACAAAATCACACAGAATACTATTACAAGTTGGTAAGAATACTATAGCGTGTAACAACATATTGTGGATATCCTGTAGCTGACTCTTGAAATGAAATATATTCCTAAGAGTTGCATCTGCAATATTGCTTTTATCAGAGTCAGCTTTGGTGTAGCATTAAATTTTCGCGAATGCAGCAAAGGATGTGGGAACAGGCTGCCGTGGAAGCATCCTCCGTAGAATATAGCAGAAAGGAGGATCCGTAAATTATGTTTTCTAATCAGATTCAGCAGTCAATGTTGAACAGTAGCCAGTATGCTTAATTCATTGTGGTTTCGTTGTCTTTCTGCACATATAATAGTCTCGGATGTTGCACTGCAATATTAATAGCTCTTCGGCGAGGCAAGGGAACCTTTGCGTTTTAATTAAGTATAATTGGAAGCGAAGGGAACAGGAGTCGTATTTTACTTCTGGACTCGACGGCAGACTTTACTTTTACATCTCATTACTTTCCCAACCATCAACCCTACTTGAAATCCAAGCGGATTCAATTACCCTGCCATTGCCAGACCATTTTTATATTTCTTTATTTGCGGCCAGCCAGACTTGGCCAACCAATTTCCTTCCAATTACATTATTTTCAAACCTGCCCTTGAATACTAAAATTGTTTATCTACACCTGCAAACATAAACCTATCCGCTTCATTCAACTTTATTTATCAAAGAAAGAGAAACCATTTTACAAATTCAAACCAATTCGGAAAAAATGCGGTTAAACGTGATTTGACGTCCTTGCACTTCCAATTCCGACTTCAACCCCGCTCCAATACAATCCCCTATGAATAAGCAGGCAAAAAACAAGATACCAAATTATCATGTGCCTAAATATTTTTTAGATAGTCATTTGTCATCTTTCGGCAGTATTTTTATAATGGACTGCTAGGAAAAGAAAATTACACAACTCAATCCATTTTCAGTTTGTAGTAAATTCCGATAGTTCCAGAAAATCGACAAATGAGTCATAAATGCAAGAAATGTAAAATAGAAGTCAGTTTATGGAAGACCGCCGATAGTGCATTTAGTAGAATTGATGGTGAGGAAAAAGATAACTAATATACAATAAAACACTTGCCTTGCGCTCTGTAATGTTTTCTTGAGCCGACAAGTAATAAGAGTGATTATAGAGTTAAGTATTGCATATCTGCTCAAAAGTAATATTAAGTGTTGAGAAGATGAGCATAAGTGAAGACGAAATAAAATTTATTGCCTGACGAATCCCAGCTAAATTCTTGATTTTACCAGACTCCACTTTTTAATCCGTACTTCGTGCAAAGGTACAATGCATAAGTTCGGGATTACCTAGTCAGGCAATTCCTGCAGTTTACAAAAACATCACTTACTAGTTTTGCGTTTTGCATTTCGTTACAGGGAATTAGTTGTCTGGATAAACAAGAAAGGTATAGGAGACCTGACCATTGCCATTAGGCAACGAGTACATTAACGCAATCAAGTCGTCGTACGGATAGTTTCTAGCAAAATTATCCTATTATTTGTAATGAAATTGATACACTCGGTTCTTACATTAGTTATAGTTATAGTCAAAGTACAGATTACCTTTCTGTACAAATCTTTTTCATATTAGGTTCGTAAAATTGCTGAAGTCTGCTATGTGCAGTGGAAATACCTGTGAGCTGGTGATTTCCAAGAATTCGGGAGGTGCTAACTCTCACTACCACTTCAGTTTCAATGAGAATGCATTAACGTAAATTTTAATTTTCACAGGAAAGGAATTATTGCTTTTGTAAATGATTATAGTGTTGTAGTATTGTGGTGGACTCAACATTCTTGTCCGTAGTACTGCAAAAATCTAAATTGATGCTAGTCTGAAATTTTAGGACAATAAAACTGAATTCGGAACGCTGTACAGTAAGCTTCAATAACAAGTAATAAAATATTAAGAATAAATTGTAAAGTTCAATTCTCATTAAATACATTTTCATGTTTTCCAAATTGAAAATCTCAAAAGTTTCAGGTGTTCTGTAATGAAAATGCTTATGTGAATATTATACTGCCTTAGGAATTTATAAGTTGTAGTAATACGAATGTCAGACAGATTCAATTAAATTAATACAAGCTGGAAGCATCTTACATTTTATTTGTGTATTCACATATTTATTAAATTAATTATTAGATTCGCCTCTCTCCTGATTGCTTGATTATTCTGTGAATGTATTATTTCTATTTTCTATTGAGATTTCAAATTATCCAGAATAATTCCTCGTTCCCCATTGAATTTCAAAGCCCTAGTCCCAAATCCCATTCAGTTGAATTCTGCAACGTGTATATTTAATTAAAAGATCAGGTTCTGCAACAGTCTGGATATTCAGTACAGTATTAGGATATTCTTCTATCTTCATAACAATTCTTTGGTTACACATTAATACAGGTTAGGTTTACAAGTTTCCCTGTATAATATGCCAAGTGAGTAACTTATTCCTGTGGGAAGATACTGATAGAATATGTTTATAAGATTAGAAGTTGCCTTGCCCTGTCTTGTCTGCTCTGCTGTTCATCAGATGAGATGGGATCTTTCAGATCATGTTCATCGGCACTTACATGCTTGTTGTGCTTTGTTAGCGTGTTATTTATACAAGAACTTTAATGAGACTTAGAACGAGATCACTTTTTATTATCTTTCCATTCCATCCACACAGTAGAGTAGACATCTAAGTACGCATTGGAAAATACGTGTTTCCTTCTTCTACGTTTCTTTTCTATCAAACCATTAGCCAATGTCTTTCATCTGGCAGAATTATTTGCATGCAACCTTAACCTCCCTGGCCTAACCGATAAACATACAAATGCAGAATAGAAATCGAAAGTGGTTGAGTTGACATGAAATGGGGCAACGGAGGGAGAGCTCGTTATTTACAAGCACTCGTTTCTTGTGGAACACAACACATACTGTATAGGTCATCTAGGCCGTAAAAGTCAAAATTTTGTTCCAGACACAGGGTGCAGTCTGTAATTATGTGCCATTTTCATTCTAGACATTTATATGTGTGTTTGAGGTATTTCTTGGCATGAACAACAATTGGGAATTACTCAAACATACAAATGGCAAAATTTTACAATTAATTTGGCAAAGAAGGTGAAATGAATGGTTATAATTCAAACTACGAATTCTTAGCGTTAATTTTAACAAATATTCCTACTGAAATAAATAATAGATACTTATTATTACAAACAAAGAGTAGGACAGATTAAAAAGAGCTCTGATTGCATTTTTTGGTTCTGTTTGGTAAAATTTTTGTTTTGGCAGATGTAGTTTCATGTTGTTTGTCAAATATATCTCTGTAATAAGCTACTGTATTGAGAAAACCTCCTCTAAGACTATTTTCTGCATACAAATTATGCTTTTATGAGCATAAAACAAGAAACACAATAATATTAATTCTGTATAATATTATGCCAACGACGACAACTCAGGTCCTTGATGTTTGTGCCGTACGAATAAGTGCGGCTTACTTGTTGTATCCACAATAATTTATTCAGGCAGGTTTAAAGACAGGTAGGTTTGGTTCGTTAAGTAGCATTTTAAAAAGCCTTTGGTTTTGGTCAACTTCCTTTTATTTGCGTATTTGAGGAATGATTCAAATGAAATTATTTACATAAGAAAGATAAACAAGAATTCATGCATTCTAGCCTAACTTAAGTGAAGCGGTCACATAACTAACAAGAATTGTTCTTCAGATTCGAGTTTTCTTAAATGGTACGTTTAGAAGCTCCAGACTGACTGATCAGAATGCAGAGTGCATAAATTGCATTGACTTAAATCTTATATTTACTGTGTGGATTACTAAATACGTGAATGCATTAAAAGTACTGTTGCATAACAAATTGCAAATACTTAAGGATTTGAATGGGACAGTCAATAAAGAAATGTCTGCACGAAGAGCGTAGATTTAAGTTATGATTTTGAAGGAGTAATAGTGACTGAGTATTGGAGAGAATACTAACAAGATTGTAATTTGATGAAAGAGCAATACAAATTATGTTGATTCATTGCATAATGTGTATATTACGGTTAGACTATTTCTGTTAGACTGAAGACTAAGCGGTTCTCCCGTTTTGACAAGGAAAATCCTCTGTGGGTTTCCATTGATTAGAAATTAGTTGTATATTTGAGGAACGGAGGCATAAGCACTCGAGTCGAGTCATGCTTCCTCGACATCTTTGCATCCCGTATTTCCATTGTGAGTCTGAATAGGAATTCCCTGTAATATTTGATATTTCAATTCACTCACGCCAACCGAAGCCACACCGTGAAGCCTTTCGTTATGGGAATTGATCTTTATCTTTGATTTCGTCTTCTTCAGAGTCTCGATGGATTTGGGGATTCGAGGAACACTCCCAACGCACGTATCTGTGCTATCGTTACATCACGTCATCGGACTCTGCAAATTCCGATGGGCAATAATGTGCATGCAAACGCAATTCCTTGCGTAGGTAGTGTTATTTACTTAGGCTACAACAGTTAAGTCTTGTTGGTATCACTTATGCCAAGTTAACCATGATCATGCACTCATCGTTAAAGTACAGTTTAGCCCAGGCTCACAGATGCACTATATTTATGGATGCAGCTTCTGAATTTTATGCAGTAGATCGCAGCGTCCTTGCCAATGCCACAATTCCTCAATTCACGACGAGGAAGTCCGACTGAATTTTAAGGTGTGTCCACATCTCTTCCAAATTACAAACTCTTCTCTAGTTTTAACGGGAATAAAGCATGATACTTTCATAGTTTACATATTTACCATATAGATAAATTGACTATTTCAATTTATAATTTATTTAACCACTTTTCGTAATTCCATTTACAAAGCCTGAGCCGTTACAATTATAGTAAATATGAAGTGACACCAATAATTAACGGAAAATATGACAATAATTCACTTCTGGCCAGTCCTCTTTCTCCGCGAGCCGCAGCAATCAAATGAGTAGGACATTGTGCATTATTTCTCTCTTCAGGTTTACCAAGAACGCAGGCAAACGATACGTTATTACAGCTGTAATCAAAGCAGTAACATTCAAATGGTGGGTCACGGCACTCTTTATAATTTGATGACACTATTTGTTTTATTTGCGATGGTGTAAGATTACGACGTTGTGTACAGCCCCGGCGCCCCGGTCAATTTCATAAAGTGATGTCGTTTCATTTCGCCTCAACGTAGCGTAGCAAGCACCGGGACCCGAAGCATCAGTACTGCAATCACTTGTTGGTTCACGACTTCCATAAACACATCTGTAGTCATAATAGTTCTCGAATTCCGGCGGATTTCCTTGTGTGACATTAATATCAGTGACACGACAAGACAAACATCTGGAGTCAGACCTTCTAGCTAAAATAACAGTACAACAATGAGATTATAGATTACATTTTTTAACCCTTCTGTGAAAGTGGGGCGTAAGAAATCATTTAAAAAGTGAATAACGACTTTGGTTCAATATTTCCGAAATATATCAAATACAATTTAATTTACTTACCATAACAGAGTGTTGGAGTAATAGTGACCAGGAAAATTATGAACAACTTCATTTTGACTTGCAAATCTTTGACCTGTCAAAGTAAGAGTGTATACGGATACTTACGCTCTACTACGATTATTCTCCAGTAGGAAGGAATACATAATTAATTTATTCCTGTAAGTAGCAATTACAATTTAAGCGAAACAAGAGGAATAATCAGTGGTCGAGACAGCAGCAGAAAACTGTTATAGAACATCCTGTAGCGAAAAGAGTATAGTATAGTATAGTATAGTTAATAATGTGAGTAGAATTGGCCAAGCCAATTTGAGCTGACTGCTCTTAACTGCGACTCACAGACACTATAATCACTTATTCCGTCTCGGAACTGAGGCTGAGGCGATCTGTCTTTGGGTATGTATGGAGGGAGATATGGGACATTATTCAACGCTAGTAATCCTCTTTAGGATTACTGAAATCGTCTACACTGTGTAGTGTGTTTCGTGCAGGGCTGCTGTAGCTACAGCAGAACTCTGCTCGCAGAATTCCTACGGCAGCTACAGTAGAACTCTGCTCGCAGGAATCCTACTGTATTTACCGCAGGATTTCAGCTCGCAGGAATCCTACTGTATTTACCGCAGGATTTCAGCTCGCAGGAATCCTACTGTATTTACCGCAGGATTTCAGCTCGCAGGAATCCTACTGTATTTACCGCAGGATTTCAGCTCGCAGGAATCCTACTGTATTTACCGCAGGATTTCAGCTCGCAGGAATCCTACTGTATTTACCGCAGGATTTCAGCTCACAGAAATCCAACTGTATTTACAGCAGGATTCAGCTTGCAGAAATACTGCTGTATTTACCGCAGGATTTCAGCTCGCAGAAATCCTGCTGTATTTACCGCAGGATTTCAGCTCGCAGAAACCCTACTGTATTTACCGCAGGATTTCAGTTCGCAGAAATCCTACTGTATTTACAGCAGGATTTCAGTTCGCAGAAATCCTACTGTATTTACAGCAGGATTCAGCTTGCAGAAATCCTACTGTATTTACAGCAGGATTTCAGCTCGCAGAAATTCTACTGTATCTGCAGCAGGAATCCTGCTATCAGAAATTCTACTGTACTTACAGCACCACTCTGCTCGCAGAAATTCTACGCTGGCTACAGCAGAAATCCTGGGAGAAATTCCTGAAGGATCCCAATGAAGCGGAACTAATTTACCACATGTGACTATCATATTCAAATATTTAGACACCAACTAAATACAAGCATGCGGATAGACATCTTAATATCTATATATTTTACTTTATCATTTAAGTAAATTTATAATATTTTCACATTTATAAATTTTATTTGTTGAGCGCTCAACATAGTGTAGTGCTATTAGTTTTAACTGTCTTCTCAGAATATTGCATTTCATTAATTTAGCTGTGGTTTTCTAAATCTATTACGGTAAACAATGAGTTGTTTCACTGAATTTAAAAATTCAGCATTGGGATCAATCGATTTCTGCATAAACAATATCACTACAATCTCACTAGACAGAATTATTACAAGAATTGAATCTATGGTATTAGCCGCAAGACAGGTTACAAATTTTGATAATAACAGCAATGAAATAGAGACCTTCATTATGTATCTCGAACATGCTACCATCATTCTGTCAACTATTATTGAAAGTGAAAGTGAATTACGCCGTCCTGGAAGACCAAAATGCAACATCTCGTTTTCATCTGTAGAAAATCTTTTGTACATGAATTTCTGAGTCAAGCAGATAGCCGAAATGTTTGGAGTTTCAAGGAAAACAGTTAGTAGATTACTCAAGAGCAATGGCTTGTCGGTAAAATTTTAGTTATTATTGAGTCATTTTTGAGCGCTCAAAATTAAATAATTCTATACATTGATTATTATACAACTAATCTTATGAAATTTGAGATTATAGGCAAAGTTGTCTTATACCACCATATCGGACAATGCTCTCTGTGATGTCACCAGAGCAATTGTGAGTGAATTCCCCAATACAGGTTATAAACGAATGAAGGGATATCTTCTACAAAGAAATGTTAAAGCTACTGATTTAAGAGTACGCGAAGTAATGAAAATTGTAGATCCTGAAGGTGTTTATTGTCGTACATCTCAAAATAGGGCCATTGTTCGTAGACAGTACTACGTAAAATACAGTAATCAAATGTGGCATATTGACACCAACATGAAACTAATTAGGTAAGTCCATATACCTTACTTTTATTTTTGAAGTAAATAGTTAAACAGTTAAGTTCCTTTACCTAGATGGAAAATTGTAATTAGAGGCGCCATTGATGGGAAAAGTCGAACAGCGTTATATTTAGATGCCGGAGGAAATAATTTGGCTTCGTCTCAATTATCATCTTTCTTGAGAGCTGTACAAACATATGGACTACCATACAGGTGTGACATTCCCTGTGTACGTTTTGTTTCAAAAATTTGATCCCAAGAAATGGTCATATACTTTGCCCAATCTGCAGGGTACTCATTAATACGGACGATAATAGACGGTTATACTGAAGGAAAATTTTAATTTGCGGACTTGTTTAACTTTAACATGCATCATTGTGAAGCCATTAGTTAATACAAATGTGTTATGTATCTTTCATTAAGTTTTCAAATTTCCATAACAACAATAAAATTTAATGATTTAATATAATACTGCCACTACTGAAAGGGTGTTAACAATTTAATAAGTCATTGTAAGGCTGATTGTAGAAAAAGACTGCTGATGAAGTGCAGTTGATATAACTTTTTCAAGTCGTTTCGAGGACATTGATATCTTCAAAAATACATGTTTTACAGTACAAATAATGTCTTGAAAACTGTGTCTTCCCTAGACCGTTAAAAATAGTGAATTACATTGGTGACAGCAAAAAAGCTTCCAATTTTCTAAATATCTGCAAATTGAGAATCATTGTACCAAGCGCTTGGTATTTATAGGTGAGCCATTATTTGGTAACATTATAATTTGAGGCGGATATTAGGTAGTTGTTATTGGATTATTTTCCTTATAGTAGTCTTACAATGTCTTTTTAATTTCGCAAAACACATCAAGCAATTAGCCCACTGATCAATATATGGTATATATTTGTCCCGACAATCTATGCCAAAGCTACGCATTAACGTCGATGTCGATTCCAAGTAATAACACCTATTTTAGCCGTTGAAACAAATTTCGACAATGTATAAGATTGGATTACTTTATTATTACATTTTTTCTAAATAAGATGTACATTTGGACTCGGTCCAGACTATCTTAAGATACAAAATGAAGGTCATTGTATCACATTATACCATTTTATTGATGATATTATCCAAATTTGTAACCAGTAATGCAGCTAATACAATAAATTCCACTCTTGTAATAACTCTGTCTTGTGAGGTAATAGTAATATAGTTTATGCAGAAATCGATTGATCCCAATGCTGAATTTTTAAATTCAGTGAAACAACTCATTGTTTACCGTAATAGATTTAGAAAACCACAGCTAAATTAATGAAATGCAATATTCTGAGAAGACAGTTAAAACTAATAGCACTACACTATGTTGAGCGCTCAACAAATAAAATTTATAAATGCGAAAATATTATAAATTTACTTAAATGATAAAGTAAAATATATAGATATTAAGATGTCTATCCGCATGCTTGTATTTAGTTGGTGTCTAAATATTTGAATATGATAGTCACATGTGGTGAATTAGTTCCGCTTCATTGGGATCCTTCAGGAATTTCTCCCAGGATTTCTGCTGTAGCCAGCGTAGAATTTCTGCGAGCAGAGTGGTGCTGTAAGTACAGTAGAATTTCTGATAGCAGGATTCCTGCTGCAGATACAGTAGAATTTCTGCGAGCTGAAATCCTGCTGTAAATACAGTAGGATTTCTGCAAGCTGAATCCTGCTGTAAATACAGTAGGATTTCTGCGAACTGAAATCCTGCTGTAAATACAGTAGGATTTCTGCGAACTGAAATCCTGCGGTAAATACAGTAGGGTTTCTGCGAGCTGAAATCCTGCGGTAAATACAGCAGGATTTCTGCGAGCTGAAATCCTGCGGTAAATACAGCAGTATTTCTGCAAGCTGAATCCTGCTGTAAATACAGTTGGATTTCTGTGAGCTGAAATCCTGCGGTAAATACAGTAGGATTCCTGCGAGCTGAAATCCTGCGGTAAATACAGTAGGATTCCTGCGAGCTGAAATCCTGCGGTAAATACAGTAGGATTCCTGCGAGCTGAAATCCTGCGGTAAATACAGTAGGATTCCTGCGAGCTGAAATCCTGCGGTAAATACAGTAGGATTCCTGCGAGCTGAAATCCTGCGGTAAATACAGTAGGATTCCTGCGAGCTGAAATCCTGCGGTAAATACAGTAGGATTCCTGCGAGCAGAGTTCTACTGTAGCTGCCGTAGGAATTCTGCGAGCAGAGTTCTGCTGTAGCTACAGCAGCCCTGCACGAAACACACTACACAGTGTAGACGATTTCAGTAATCCTAAAGAGGATTACTAGCGTTGAATAATGTCCCATATCTCCCTCCATAGGTATGACCAGTTAAAGTGTTTATCTATCTTATTCTTAAACGAGTTAACAGATTTAGCACACTTGATGGTAGTGGGAAGTGCGTTCCAGGCGCTTACCACACGATTAGTAAAAAAGTGTTGCCGTACCGCCGTGTTACATTTGGATTTCGCAAGCCTAGGCGGGTTTCTGCACTCCCAATCTACTTGAAAAAATTTTGTACAATCGATGTCATAAAAGTTATTTAAAAGTTTATATGTTTCTATGAGGTCTCCTCTCTTTCTTCTGTCTTCTAGGGAAAGCAACTTAAGTTGGCGGAGCCTTTCAGTGTAGGTTAAGTGACTGATTGCGGGAAGAATTCTCGTTGCCATTTTTTGTACACTTTCAAGAACTTTAACGTCTTTCTTACGGAGGGGGCACCACAAAGAATTGCAGAACTCGAGGTGGGGCCTTATGTATGTAACAATTAAGCGACGAAGAGACGTTAGATTAAGATACTTGAATGTTCTTTTGATTGCAATACAAGCAATTCGAGCTTTCTGAGCAGCGGAGTGGCATTGATGAGAAAAATTAAGGTCTTCATTTATGAGAATTCCTAGATCTCTTTCGGTCTCGCTGGTCCCCAGTTGTTCACCTTCGTATTCTAATGCGAGTCGTGTGTGAGGTTTTGAATTAATGCTAAGTACGTGAGTTTTGTTTTTATTAAGTTTCATATTGTTTTCAGAGTTCCAATGTGCAAGGGTTACAAGGTCATCTTGAATGGCTAACTGACCACTGTTGACGTTTCGCAATCCAAAAATTTTGGAGTCGTCGGCGTAAAGCTCTATTTCGCTTTGCATATTGTCTGGTAGGTCATTAATAAACAAATCGAACAGAACGGCTGAGCATACTCCCCCCTGGGGTACTCCTGATGTGGCATCTTTCATGGAAGAAAGTTGCCCATTTGCTCGTACAGTGAAAGTTCTGTTAGAGAGGAAGGCCTGAATCCACTTCAAGACATAGGGAGATACGTTTGGCTGTTGGTCTTGAATTTTCTTAACAAGCAGATTAATTGTCAGGACGTCAAAAGCTTTAGCATAATCAATATAAACGCAGTCAACCGTGTGACCTTGATCCACATTGTGTGTTACGTATTCTAGAAAAGTTAGTAGGTTTGTGAAGCAGGATCTTCTTGGCCTAAAACCGTGTTGTTTAGGTGAAATTGTGCAGGTCTCAAGTAGGTGTGTGTTAATAAAACTTTCTAATAGCTTGCAGCAAATAGAAGTGAGACTAATAGGTCTGTAATTATTGGGGTCACACTTGGCACCGTTTTTATGCAATGGGGAGACAATGGCTGTTCTCCAGTCGGGTGGAAGTACTGAGTTTTCGAGCGAGGAGTTAAAAATCAGATGTAAGGGCTGCGCTACTTCAGCTGAGCAGTGTTTCAGCACTCGTGCAGATATTCCGTCAGGGCCAGTCGACTTATTTATGTCTAGATTAGATAGTTTGTCTTGCAGATCATCGATAGAGATAGTGAATTTATCGCTGTTACTCATGTCGATATGACATGGTGGGGTGGAGTCGATTGTGAAGACACGGGAGAAAGTGTTTGCCAAGGCCTCACTGACCTCTGCAAAATCTTTGGTAACAGTACCGTCAGATAAAGTCATCATTGGTAAGGATGGCCCAGAGTTTTTGTTGCAATATTTATAAAATGCTTTTGGGTTTAAAGAGAAATCCAAACAGATTTTTCGCTCATACTCCTTTTGATTTTCTCTTCGTTCCTTGAGTTCGCGATTTCTATTCAATTGATCAATTCATTCAACTACGATGTAGTATTCTAAAATTATAAAATCGTTTTCTGTAGTGTAGCAAAAATCAGATTTCATTCAAATTCATGTACTTTTGCTGACTAACAAATTGATTCTCTGGTAACGACTTTGGCTTGCTTAGGTAATAAAATGTATAGCTGCTAATTGCCTTCGGTGTGTATTTATGGAAAATAGATCATTTATTTGTACTGATTCTTCATGCATTTGAATAAACTATAAACTATTAAGAAAATCAATAGTTATTACTAATCATCTCTGAAAGCTGCATTTACAATACACATTATTTCACATAATTCACACGCTTTGTTCATATTGGTATGCCACATATATAACAATTTACACACATTTCGACCTTCAGGTTGAAGGAATTGCCAACAGAAAGAACTGTTTATCAAAAATAGTCTAAAAACCTAAGTACATATGCCTCTTAACGCAAAGAGAAATAAACCATTGCAACCAATGCACATAATGAAGTAGCGGAAGCGACACAGAATTAACTCTCATATTTCACAGCGGTATCATTAAATCCACCAGAGTATCACTCATAAAAAGTTTTAGCGAATTATATTTTACCATTCATATGGTATAGAGCCAACAGACGGGCAGACGGACGACTATACTGACAGACAGACAGACAGACAGACTGTCCAGGGTGTTACTATAAAGTAGCTTCCTGCATACACAACACTTTTGGTAATACATGGAACTGTAGGCTCTATATAAATCAATTTTTTTAGTGGATGCCATTGATCGATCACACCCATTTTCGCAGGGGACCTTCCTCGGGACCCCAAGAACATACTCTAAAAGTTTTAGCGAATTATATTAAACCGTTCATGAGTTACAGAGCCAACAGACAGACAGACGGACAGACGGACAGACGGACAGATTGTTCAGGGCATTCTTATAAAGTAGCTTCCGCTACTTAATAAATGTTAACTCTAGATTTAATTCTTTTTAAAAATGGTGAAAAAATAGAAATCTACCAATGCATTTCAAATTTTTAACAGAGAAACAATTTAAGCTATTACAAAATTAGTGGAAAAGAACACGAAATAATATTAAGCAGAAACAAGGTAAGTTTCCATTATCTACATTTATATAGGAACTACAAAACTAAATGATGTTGATGTATATTAGATTAGAACAGTGTCACATCGGCTAACACGCGACTTGAGGTGTTTTCTTGATTTTAGTCGTAATTGGAATGAAGATGATAAGGTATTATATTATCTGGAGCTAGTGTCACCACTCGGTCGTAGAAGTCCCAATAGGCTGTCATATGAAATCCTATATTTGCTAAAACGAAAATGTATTCGAATATAGCGAATATCGTGTACACTGAAAATGAAACATTTGTGAATATAAAAAATTCATAAAAATTCTGGTTTCTAATACAATGCAGGAAGTAATATTTAGAAAATTGTTAAAAGTACAAACCTCCGTGTTCACAATATTCATTATGCCTGTAGAACGTGTAGCAAACTACAATAAGGCTGAACACATTAAGAATTAACAATTTCCACTTGTAATTGAGGCTTTTTCTTTCGTTTCTATTGGGTTTTGTGTATCTGTATTTCGTCAAGAGTTGGACCATTACAAAAATGTACGTTTCAAAAGATACGACGAAAATCACGAAGAATGTTTTGTGAAGCTCTTAAAATTATCAAAGAAAACGGATTATTTACACTATTTTATACATATATACAATAAATGAGGAATCGGAATAATACCGTAATTCAGGTTAGAAGTCATGAAGGTCAAACCAATCAACCCAACATTTTCGATTGCATTGAAGAAGCAGGCGATGGTACCCCAGTGATTGTAACTTTTATGAATGTTAGAACTGAGATAGCGATTGTACATTCCAGTAACGATGAATCTTGGAAGTGCGTGAATTGCAATGCAAGTTTTCCACACGGCATCATTGACACTTGAGAATCCAATAGCGGCTGACAAAGAGGGAAGATAATTAACTGCCTGCAATTGTACATGGAGTTTCTAGTTACAAGAAATCCTCTGCGATTTTTTTCTTAAAGATTTATCAACTTACACCGCAGTGCGTTCTGGTTGAAGACTCAAAATCCATGTACATGGCCCATAAAACACCAAACAGAAGACCTCCTAGAGGAAGGGAAACTGTTACGAGAGCAAAATACCGAAAACGAATTTTGGGAATTAATTTTACAGAAAGAGATTCTGAATTCCTTTGAAACGAATTGGAAAACAAATCTGCCATTGCAATTACAAAATAAAATATTTCTGCTTATTCCAAATCTGTTCCTTGCCTATCCTAAAATACTACTATTTACAGAAATGACACAAATGAAATGATCGTAACTTTGAATATTATCGAGGTGATAAGCATGGCAAACAATCTTATCATTTCAAATGAATGAACGTATAGTAACGGAAATACTTTGATAACGCAGTACTATACTGTTGATATAGTAATTTAAACCTTGGATTATTCTAGCACTTATGCCATTGGAACAAAGGACTACAAACAAAACGTTGAATTTTCCTCAGAGCCCAGCATTGAAATATACTTCAAGAAAATTCTTGAATCTTTTTGCAAGAAACTATAAGACTCGATAATAACTAATCCAATTCTGTGATCCATTTTAATCCTTGAATTTCGCCAACTCTTGTAGTCACCGAAAATGTTTCGTAACACTTACCAGGGTGGATTTCTTTCGATATTTTACGCTATCGGCAATAAACCGTTGAGCATTTGGTGCTCCAAGGTTTGACAGAATGATCCCTATTTAATTTATGATGGATTGAATTCTAGTTTTACTTTATGACTATGAAATGTTATTTCCAGGTGCAGAATGGCCACATCAAACGCATCACGGATCCGGAGATCCGTTCGATAACTCTGGAGTTGGTGGGAAATAATGTATCGACAACTTACATCAACACCCCTGTGTGTCCCTACAAAAGTTTAGGGATTCGTCTTCCATTCTTGGTCATCGTTTTGAAAAATTTGTCGCGTTATTTCACATTCGAAGTGGAGGTAAAAGATTTACTTTCATTTTATGCTATAATTTATTTGTAATGGTATACTATTTACATTTATTTACATGTATTCCAATTTCTCATCAATAATCTTTCGGAAAGGTCTTGGATGACAAGAATTTTCGCCGTCGTTTTCGCTCAAGCAATTTCCAATCTTGCACTCGCATTCGTCCTTTCAACTGCACAATGCCTTTGCGTTTGGATCCCGGATGGAATCAAGTAAAAAATATTCAATTTATACATTCACCTCAGAAAAACTTTTATGCGAATTCGAGAAATTAGGTTAATAGTGCTTGCTCTATTATAACTTTCATTCTATTCAAGATTCAAGTGAATTTGTGTGATTTTACTCGACGGGCTTACGGAACCAGCTTTGTTGAGGCGACCCGTGTTCAGATTCATGCCAACTGTAGACTTCGTCGGGTAATAATTGTATTTATAATTACAAAAGTACATATTTCCTCAGTTTTTGACAAAAGTTTTGTTTCAGGTCTATTTCTGTGAGCGTTTGTTTAACGATGGGGATCTTCCCAATGATTTCCGCCTGTACGTCATGAATGCCAACCGAATGACACCCAACGAAGTAGAAGCCATCTAAACCAATCAAATAATATAATTCATCAAATAAACTAATTAGAAATGTGTAGCACAAAGCAACATCATGCAATTCCAATAATTTGCAAAAAGTTCGTCGTACTATTTCACCAAAGTGTGTTCAACCTGTCGAGAATCAAGTGTAACATCTTAAGTTCTGTAAGAATTATTTCATGCGTTATTGCTATGCAAATGTATATTTTTAGCAACCCTTTAATAAAAAGGCGACTTTAATCGTCAAATTACCCAAATTCGTCTTTATTAACTTGTCTTCTGTCAAATAAGCACCGTTTGTTTATGCAAACTGAGAGTTATCGCTACGTTGAATATGTGTATGAATTTTCATGCATTTCATGCATTTGTGTATGATTATTTTGATTTTTCTTTACTGCAATTGAAATGATAGGATTCGGTAGGGGATGATATTTGGCGACAAGCTGAGAAGGATGACCTCAGCCCAATTCTCCCACTGGGATAAGATTACCAAAGAAAACAGGTAACTCCCACGTAAATTGAGATGAGATGCACAGAAACCGTATGAGAATGTGAGGCAGCCTTCTATCACTATCATAACCTACACCACCACTACCTAAAAACGTTTTAGCTGTTAGACAAAATTCTGTCGGCAAGCCCATAATGTCTTCTGCGTAAAAAGAAGTAATGTAAGACAAGCCTTAATATAAGCCCACACTGTGCATAATAGTGACTGTTTTCCTCATTAACATTCAGGATATCATACAATCTGAATATTATTATTGAGTAATCCCTTATATGGTTTTTGTACACATTGTGAAAGTAGGTGTATATTGAGTAAGTCCCGGCCTGACCTTACCTTTCCTTAAGTTTATGCAAATCAACTAGTAAATTATACACTTATTAACAGCGAAGTAGTTCATACTTATTCTGCACACATTTTGGCATTTTATGCATTATTACACTCAGATACATTATTAATGTGTAAATTAAAAAATAAATGCATGTGGAAAGAGCAATTCTTATGCCAAAAAGGAATACTATAATTACTAGTTTGTAAAGTATGGTCTCAAGTTGCAATTCTATTCTGTTTCAATCCCTAAAGGTAAATGAAAACCTGATAGCGCTTAAGAATAGGTAGAAAATACACCTTTAGTACTTATTTGTGGTAAAAAGTGTGTTCTTGTGATGAATATATAGTCTGTGTGAATCTGGTGCATCTACCTGTGCAGTGAATTGAGTAAGGGAGGGTATTAGCCAGAAATACTGCAGTAATTGATGCGCTGCATGCAAAATGATAAACAAGAAAATGCATTATTAATTATACACATTAAAGTTTGATAGTTTTTTAATTATTGTTTTCTCCCTCATTGTCAGATATCTCGTCCAGATAAAATGCAAAGTTAGACAGAGGTACAGGAGGAAAGGTATTGGATGGAACATCTTTGTTTATTGCCACACCAGAGCGTAATAATAATTGTGTACCTAATGGGTAGTGGAATATAATATAAGGCGATTTGATGTGAGTCTTAAATAATAAATTGAAATAGGATTTACGCTGCATGGGGCAAAAAGTCTGGTGTACCTATTACTTATGATAAACACTTCTGATTGTGTTTGTACGCAGCTGAATGTGAATTGGTTGTCTTAACACAAACAGCGAACATAAAGTAATGAACATAATGAGTGCTGTGTATACCAATAATATTATACTACAAAATAGAGAAGGTGCATTGCAGTGGTGTCCGGTTGAATTAGAGCCAAATCACTGGCCTTTGCAGGGTTTACTCAACTTGGACTAAAGTAACTAACTTGACTGGACTGGAAGAACCTAGTTGAACCACTTAATACGAATATCTCGTTATTTATCTTAAAATACTCACGTATCATTTAGTTGATTAGCCTACACGTATTTAATTAGGTACTCACTCATAAAAATCCATATTACAGACTATGGACTGAAGAGGCGCAAAAGAAATAGTTAAACATTCTGTGTACCTATTTAAGTTGCCTTTCGTTTACGTAATTCTTGCTTGCTGGAGTGAATTGCTCTATTAGCCGTGCTTTTAACCTTAATTTTTAGTTTTCAAACCACCCACCCCTTTCTTGCACTTTACTTTCAGAGTTTCCAGTTCATAAAGTTTACTTGTCATATGATAACATCGAAATAGAGCACCTAGAACAGGAAAACGCAGAAAAAGAAGAAAATTTACTTTACATTTTTATGCTACAGCTATTTATATTCAGTACCCATTCAAAAGAACGTGTCTGTTTACGCTGCTAAGCTTTCCGTCAGTTTACCCTCTTTTATAAATAGTAGACTACCCAGTTCACCTCTTGCTCCTCACCTATATGCACATCGTGTAGGTGTTCTAATTAGACCTCTACTATACTTTACATAGATTGAACAAAAAGATCGCATTACTCAACTGGTGCCATTGCCAATTATTTCTCACCAGCAACGCTTGCAACTATTTTATTGCGTCAGGTTTCTCATTTATTCCCTTAAACAAACTTTAGATCATTACTCTGCAATAATATTATCGCGACTGGCGACATGAATTCAGCAAAGTTTGTTTCTTCGAACATTGAACCGTCATTTCGCCTCGACTTTAGCATAATGTCGAAAAAAACATGATTTCACTGAAACTTGGTTTTCAAAAATTATCAAGAATCAAATATATATTTTAAATATCCCATTTGCATTTATGTTTTTAGCAACACTCATAAATGCAAACATTTTTTCATATAATAGATAATTCAAATAATAGAATATTGCAAATATTTTTTTGAAACTCTTAAAGAAAGTAAATTTTACTAAATATATCACGAATTTTATCAATTTTCATTCAAAATCCTGAACATTTTGCATAATCTTTAAAATAAATACTTGATCCGTGTATTGCACCCAGTATTTACTTATCAAAACGCATCGGATCGTATAAAACTCGAACTAGTCCAGTTTCCTCTGTGTAATTGGTTTAGGCGATTATGGAAAGTGCAAACTTCTAAAGTTGCTTCATTTCCTTTCGACTAGGTTGTGGATTTCTATCAAACTTCAGAATATTATTAATGAATTGGACTATGTTTGAGTTATGTGAGTAGATAAATAATACATTAAAACGATTAGGTTACAAAGGAGAAGTGTAAAGGTTGAAATATTTCACAAAGGTAGGCTAATTATAATTATATAATTTGCTGGCTAGTTAGCCAATGTATAATATTCCTGTTTCTTCTCCAGTCCAGCCCAGAAGATTGTCGGTGAGACAAACTATTACGATATGATTATCAGATGGCAGTTTTGAAATACGTCAATCTTCACTCTGAAATAAGAATCAGATTCAGTCAAGCTACTTTCCTTTACATTATTACAGTAGCTCAGAACAGAGTGGAGAACTCAGCACTGCGTCCCTATCGCAAAAGTCAATCTGATGGGAAACCTTAAACAAGCAAGTAGAATTTTTCTGCAGAAACAGACATTTCGAATAAATCTTAAGCACCCTGTCTTGTTTTACGTTTTGCTCCGTTTTCTTGTGCAAACAAAAGTACTAATGAAAAAAGTCGCATATGATTTTTTGGGAAGGAATAGTTTTAAATGGGGAAAATTTAAATGCACCACCAAAAAACTGAAAATATCACCAATGAAAAACCTGAATACACCACCTATAAATGAATTGACCACCTTTATACGATATGACAGATAAATCTTTACTAAATGCCAGAAAAACTGAGCTGGTCACTTTTTAAACTGAAATTGACGCAAGTTTTATTACTATTAATTTAGTAATTTAATAATTATATGTATTATATTACAATGTTGGCAAAATGTATAACACTTAAGTCAATTTCAGTTTTAAAGGTTTTATTTTTTAGGTATGTATTGAGTAAGAGTTTATCTGGCTATATCATATAAAGGTGGCATATTAAGTTTTCGTTGTTGATATTTTCAGTTTTTGGTGGTACCTTTAAATTGCAGTCGTTTTAAATTTGGTTCACATTAAAGGTTGAGGGAGGACAAGAGTTTTTGTGACCTGGGAATCACTGTGTTGAAATTCCTGTAAAGGTTAATCCTTAGAGTTGACTTTAGGAGAGTAGGTTGGATTTGTTCATTGGATTATGTATGAGAGTGTAGGTACACTAATAACATGCGTTTGGAAATATTCATATATCATGGGAGGCAGGGCAAGACAAACCACTTATCAAGTTTGGTAATCCTACAACTACCACTACAACCTGACCTGATCCAAGACCAAAAGCCAGACCAAGTCTGGTTTTCAATGAAAATATAATAGAATTAGATAATAAAGTAGAGAAAAGTATTAAATACGAAGCAGAGCTTTGTGGTCACGTCAAGAGCTCCTATTTCTAATTTGTTAGGCATCTAAGCAGGCTAAACGATGGGGATGACATCATATCTCCCATATCAACCCCTTTTCAATTTTCCTTATCTTCCTGCTACTACTTAACTACTTTCCTGCAAGTTCTTGTCAAGTCAGTCATCCTTCGTGTACACAATACAGTAACGAGGAATTTGCATAAATACATGCTTAAGTTATTCCGCATGCTTACCTCCGTGATTTATTGTGTTGACAATTGGGAGTGATGCTAAATCCTATTTTGTAAATTTAATTTACATTATTTTACTCATTTTCCCGTTTATTCATGACTTTTCCACTCCAACCTCTTAGTAAAAGTTGTGCAATTCACATTACTCATGTAATTCTTTCAAATACATTATTTTCAAAGTCTAACACAGCACCGCATTGTACACATACCATTTATCACTTGTAAATACCTTTCCACAATCAATTGAATTATATATAGGACTGGTAGTGCAATGTATCAAAACTCAAAACCATCAAAAGATACCATTCAACAGAACACCGACATAAATAAATTTACGTGTCAATGCAAAATCACATTGCATACTTTTTCTCAATAATAACCATGTCCCATTCTACTAGAGTACACAACAACAAAATAAATGAATGACCCACAGCATTATTCTTTCATCATATACTACACAACCAAAATATTTCTCCAAATACCTCCTCTTCGTAAATAATAAATCTTTATCAAGAAGATTAAACAATGTAGTCTGCAATAAAAGCATCGTTAATCATTATTCCCAATATTTAAGAATTTGCCCAGAGAATGGAACTTTAAGACGCATGCATAATTCATAAGTAATTCCGAAAGGTTAAAGAAATAACTAATATTTTTATAAATTCGCAAACACTTTTTCTTCACAATGTAATATCACTTTGTCAAATAGGTAGAATTTAGTGAATCAGACGTGTAGGTCTAAAAAAGAGGGATAAAAGACTGGAAACACATAACCGCTGAAATAATTTAGTACTCGAATGTTGTTTAATGTGGCCGGTTTAGTTTTGATGTATGTGTAGGAATTGTTTGGAAAGATAAGGTAGATAGTTTCCCGTGGCAGGAGATTGTACGTGATCGTGTATGATTTTATAATTGTAATTAAGTGAGCGTTTATGTCAGTATTATATGGAACGTGATGTAATATAATAGCGACAAGGAATTCCTGTAATACATAAGAGAATAAAAGGAGGCAAAAAAGACAAGACATTTAATTGTGTAGTACACGTTCCACGCTCCGAATTACAAGAAACACAGCAGACAGAACTATAGCATACTTATATTGTCCCTTTTTGAAATTGCAATTTGATATTCTACATTCATAGGTAAAATGTAAATTCAGACAATACACGACGTGATTATTACCGCATTAATGATTAGCGCTGAAAGACTCAAAGGGTAACCTTAATTACCCTCTATTATTCTAGCAAAAGATGTGATCTGATACACAAGTAAGCTAATGGTCTTGCATTCTATTGTATTATGTACACTTTGTACATACAAGTGCAATTATAAAAGAGCCGGGTGAATGAATGATTCATTTATTATTACGTATTTGCATGTAGCCAGTGTATTCCTCTTTAGTTATGCCATATTGTAGTAGAGATATGTAAAAAAGTGCAGAATTTGTGCTAGACTACATAGTGGAGTAAGAATAAGTAAGTTATCTAATTCGTAATTATTGTGTCAGCAGGGAATAATTAAAACTAAATGCGAGGAGGAAGGTTGGAATTACACCTGTAGGAAAGGAAGAAGATTTTTTCGTGTTTATTTATTGTTATTGTGAGCGACAATACAATAATGGTTCATTCTACCTGATTCCTAATGTTTCCTTTAGCATTTAAGTTAACAGTGGATAGAGCTTGTGTCCCAGTAAGCAAATGCACATTGTGTTTGTGTGCTAAAGTATGGAAATCCTATATACACAGTTTACTATTATGTCATGTCATGATGTATACAAATACTATATCATTTATTGCTCACGCATTCACACAGAGTCCTGTTGCACTCCCTGCGTAATGTGATGAATAGGTTTTTGTGTTAAACCAGTCAGTCAATGTTGTTAAAATCATATCATAATCACACGACGAGACAGATCAGTTAAAGCAAACCTTGGCTCTCTCTCTACACTGTCAGCAGCCTCTTTTCTGCAATTCACTCACAACAAACTCTGATGTGGTCGACTTTGTTGGTAAGTAACGTACTTTACCGTAAATTCTGAATTTCCTGCTATTCGAGACGATCCGACACTCAGATCGTATGTGTGTGCAGTCTATTTTCTTTACATACGTACATGACTTTTTTGCAAACCTTTTGTTACCATTTCATTCAAGGCAGTTATTATTTATGTGTGGGTAAACCTAACGTGATTTAGATTTTCTTGATTCAAGGCGATCAAACAGATTTCGTCCTGCAGTTTCCTATTTATCATTTTATGCATATTATCCACGTTTCTCTATTCTATCCTGTTAGCTCAAGCACAATGTTTCGCATACAATATTTAGTGACATATAATGTACTTCCCCATTACCTAACACATCCCGCTATTATGCATCACAATAATAAACATCACATTCGGTCAAAGAAAAACGATTACAACTTATTACAAAAACTAAGGAATACTCGTCCATTTGACCTAAAATTACATCATTTATATTAGGATTTGTGCACAATAATAAATCGATTGATATTTAATAGCAACTACATGTTATTAGTAATAAAAGTATTACAGGTATCGGAAATTCTTGACAGTGGATTTGAAGAGACAGTCTAATTAGGTTGTTTATGCATATTTAAGTGATACATACTTACACAATTCCGTTCTTAGGTACTGAGATACCCCAAGGAAACCTGAATTAGACATGAGTGGATTTTGTGAGTGAATGTATTGGAATTGCAAGAAGTGGATGCGAGGGTGCGTGACTAGGAACCATATTTCATTTCTTTTTATATTGCAGTGTCCCGTCCAGAGGAAAACTACGAGACGAGACGGACAACTATTCTAATTGTACTCGTAGTTGTAGTTAAAATGTTTTTGCTTTTATCCCGTAAAAGGATCTTAGGACGCGACTGTCTGCCTGGACTCTGCAAAGGAAACGCATTCATAACAATAATGGTTGTAGCAGAATAATCTGTGAACCTTCCGAAGACATATTTCTTAAGAACGGACATGGAAGCAGGTGAATGGCGATGTACCTAGATGTGTACATAAGATGGCACAATTTGCTTACATGTGTAATACTTTATGCAACGTAGTTATGCATTGTTATGCATAATGTGGATGTGGGATTGGGAGAGATAGGGTCTCTGCTTTTGACGAATGGGAACGGAATGACCTGGCGGAACTTGGAACCATTCGTCTTCATTAGCTCAGCTATTAACTTTGTCTTGTCATGTCGATTGCTCTTCCTTCGCCTATTACCTACCTTATTGTTAGCAAATTGGGATTCAAATCAGTTCCTTTGTCAGCTATCCGGTTCTCTTTTGACGAATAAGATTATCTAATACATCATAGTACAACATAACGTGGTTTGATATGTATGTCTGGTTCATAAATGCACTCTATCTCTATTTTGAGTGTGGTTAACAGCACTTAAGTGAGACTAGACGTTAAGGGATTACTACTACTTGATAGTAATAACGGAAGAAGATGACAAATGTTGTAAAGGATATTTTGTTTATCACAGATAATCAATTTATTCACATTTTAAGTATTGCTCAATACAATTCTTCGATTACTAAAGCTTGACGCTTGACCGTTTACATATGCCTACCCATTCACTATTCACATAAGCTCATCACTGTAAATTTAAGTAATTCAGTTATAATCATTTTGAGAAACAAATATGTTCGCACTTTTGAAATATCCTGTAAACGTATCGGTAGACCGCAGCTTAAAAATACTGAATTGCAAAAATTGTCAAATTAATAAATTATTCATAATTGAATAATGATATAATATTACCGAATTTAGATTGACTTAATCTATCTTATTTATTGTATATAAAATTTATTAACAAATTATTTACACTATAGCTTAGCAGCATTGAAACCAGCGTGTTTATCCGTTCTAAGATATTTTGGTAAACAATCTAACAATCCTATACAATATCACATAAAACACAATTGGTCAATATAATTACTAAAAATCATTACATATGTTTAGAATATATGCAAACACAACAATCTGTAAATCATTGGTAAATAAAGTCATTGTTAAGTTAACGCAGAGCGTAATTGAATGTACATTAACATAGAAATACTACTGCCATTAATAATTAGTGATTATTATTATGTTAGCGTAAAAGATTAGCAACTAATAAGGACTTGCAGAATAATAGGTTCAGTTCTGGTTGTGTAAATATTACTCATTCTATTGGGCGAGAAGGAATTTTTTAGAAAAACAAAAAGGGAGAAGGTGAGGAATGGTGGATTATTTATGGATGCGTGGACGAAGGCTGAAGAAAAGAAAGAGTTAACGCTAGTTCCATGTTTAGAAGAGTGGAGAACAAAGGAAGGGTATTAAATGGACATTAGGCAAACTATGACCAAACTTGAATGGTCTTTCTCCACAGATCATTCATCTCTTCGCTGTATTTGAGTCCCCGTTCAACGTGGACAATCATAAAAGGTATTTTCCTAAATCGATGTTGAGGTTGTCGATCCTCGAGCCATTTTCGGTATTCAAGCGGTTCGTAGGAAAACCTGAGGTTCAAATAGAAGGGGTCTACTTGGACAAGTTCTCTGAGCACCCCTGTGACAAAGACATCGTCGATCCAGAAGAATTTTACGTGTTCACTGGCAGCGAGGACTTTGTGTACGACATCCGGCGAGGCTAAATAGGCCAATCCTCCGCAGTACTTTGGGTATTGTGCATGGGGGTACTCATCCATGGAGACTTTCCATTTGAGTCCCTTTTTATCCGAAACCCGAACCGGTTTCATCCCCTCGGGGTAAACATTACAGACTAAAGTGTCCCTAGCTCTTTGTCCGTAGGTCCTCATGGTGAAATCGAAAAGTTGAAAAATGTCAATGAAAGAGTCGTCATCAGTTTTGAGTATGAAATTGGCCCCAGAGCAGTAATTCAAAGCCCACTTATACCCCATGAGATGTTTGTACGTTAGATTCCTGTAAGAATCTATAAAGTTCCCGCTGACTATGTCCCCGAAAATTTCACTTTCGCGAATGATTGATCTTTCGACGAACTCTGAATCGGGATCCGAGTCTTTTCCCAGAAGGAAGATAAGGCGGATACCCCAATTCTTGAGGGATTTGACAGAACCCCATGTACTTCTTATGGCTTGGCGCTCTTCGAAATGATCCGGAGCTGAGTGAACTAAAATCATAAAGAAAATCTTGTCTTGCTTACCACTTTTGTTCTCGTGAGGGTGACTGCCGCTGCAAATGGACTTGTTATTGAGAACAAACTGAAAGTTTTTCATTTGTAAGAGATTTTTACTTTTGACACTTTGATTGTCGAGAGAGAAGGAGGACAGGGAGTTTGTAAAGTGATCTTGATTAACAATCCACGATTGTAACTGATCGTATATCGGAACGGTAGATTCATTTGTATTTGCTCCAGAGAACGAGTATGAAGACTGTGTTGGCGTATCCTCTTTGTAGCTTTTGGCAAGGTAGATTATATTGTCGACTAGGGAGTACACACACAATAGGCAGATCACAACACTCGCAACCTACACAATGCAAAACAAAACAAAACATCTATGAATACAAATTACATTACGATTAAAACGCAAGGAAAAAATAACACTTTTTCTACACTTCATGCTTTCAACGAATTACTACATAATATTCCATTTTATGCACTAACCAACCAACTAACTAACACTCGCTGTACTTTGTATTATATCATACCCATCATGTAATACAATGCACTTCAATTACACAACAACAGCCGACTCCTTTACCTAATGCAACGCTTCGTTTGAAAATCAAGAGTAAAAAGAGTGATGTACTACAGACCATTACCATTACCATTAATTTTTAATACGTGTCAGAATTTTCCCTCTTAGAAATGATTGTCATGTCAATAGTAAGGCAATTAGGCTCTGCTCTGTTCTACACTGTAGTTTTACAATTTACAATCTACACTGGAATCATCCCCACACTTTTATTCTCCAATATCCAACCTTCTTCCTTTACTTATCATCCACTATCAGCCATAACAAAAAAATAGTGTTTTCGTTCCGGCGAGATGCTGCTACACTCAATGTTCCCTTCTTCAAGATGAACTTCACTTCAGAAATAAGATTTCATTCCTCCAACCCTAACTCAAGTAATCAACTCATGAAGACATTTTCGTGACTTTATTATGACGCTTTAATTCTTCTCACAATCAAATTCAGTAAAAACAGAAATCTCTTCTTTTCTCCTTTATTATCATGGATTGTGCTGGATGATTAACAGAGACTTGCAATTATTGTACTGTTAACAAAGTTCACAGTACTCAAGGAAATAATATCTTCCTTAAAAACAATTGTCTTTAACTATACGAAGCGTCTATGCATTAAAAATATGTAATACTAGTGACTATATAGAATCTGCAATAAGTATTACATTATTTTTTTCCAATTTTATTTGTAATTTTATGGCTAAGGGTTAAAAGAATGATATTTTTCAATGACATTTAAAAAAATCACTTCTACATTAATCTGCTTTTCAGTTCATCATTTAATTTAGTGAAAATTGTATTAATTCCCTTAGGATATTTCCCTCTTCTACTAGAACTAGAGCAATTTGGTATGGAAAATAAGATATTGTGATAATTAGCGAACCTGAAATGTCCTTAATAGAACTCTTCTAGTAAAAGTGGGCGTGACTCGACTGAAGGTGGTGAGAGTGCTGGACTGGGACTTGCGAAGTGCGGAGGGTGTGGAGGAAGTGGAGAGAGACACACTGGAGGGTAGCGAGCAGTCATCATTAGAACTCTCGCTGTTTTTCCGCCGCGTCCACTTTATCAGCCAGTTCTGCAGTTTCGACGGAGGAGTGGGCGGAGGAGTACTCGACGAAAATGTCGACTGTGACATTGATGTTGTTAGCAGAAAAGACGGCCGCTCTCTCTGTAAAAACATTCAAGACACGCAAATTGCATTAAACATGAAAGCACACCCATAATTTGCAAAATAGAATTCTCTAATCTTTAAATAATCTCGTCACCGACTTTTGTGACACAAATTCCCAAAGGAGTAGTCATTAGCATAAAGTGTAAAAATGTCAGATGTATGTGCAGTGTAATTATTTATTCATTATTTCATGTTCTTAGTTCTTGCAGACACGGGGAGACATATAATTTGATGACTCCCCAGCCTCATATCACTTCTCATTACGAGGCTGACGAAAGATGCTTGACAGAATATAACGCTTCAGACCTGAGGACAACTTATTTGATATAAGCAACACGTGGCTGTATTTTGGCAATGCATATAGTCACCATTGGAGTTGCGTATTCGTTATAATAAGGCTCAGACAGAAGATTCAACCTTTGATACTCTAATGAGATGTTACGGAAGACGACAGACATTTATTATTACATGATATACGAAAGCACATCAAATCAAGCTGAAAAATACGAGGTTGTTTCTATTCCATTGTACCTCACTTGTATCCATATTATAACGCAGGGAGTAGGTACTGCTAAACTTTACATTGTTACTGTAAGTGTGCAATATTCTTTGCATTCTTCTCTTTAGAATGTGTAGAGTGTAGAGGAAACGAGATATTGTAGTTGCGTTAGTATATCATCCGAGACACATCTTTATCGTTTGTCAGATTAGAGATAATATTATAATATACTTAGCATAAGTAATACTACTTTATCGTGTACTATGGAAAATACACTTAAGCTAACCGTAACGTGACGCAGGGAAGCAAAGTGCAGTGCAGACATACCTTCGTAGTTAGTACACATAACTAACGTTTCATAATGGCAATCATAATCATGGGTGAAGTGAACTACAGAAAAGTCAGCTCGGTTCAATCGATTTGACCCGGTTTCCATATTCAGCTAAACTTACTTATCATACAACATTGCACGATAATACACAACAGATTTCGAATAGGAAATGCAGTGAATAAGGAATAGGCCAATGTAAGCCACACCAAGACAAGAATTTCCATACAATATAACAACGTACAAAGTGTGCATGTAGAAATACTGATATTCTTTGGTTTAGGATAATAAGATAGCTGCATCCAATTCAATGATTCATTGGATTACAACTGAACAAATCCTTTTACGCATACCTTTATACATTATATACACGCAAGATTGGATATCTGTATGTACATGTGTTCGTGTACGGATTGGAGTTGAATTGTGGTTGACTATTACGGAAAGCGATGTCAAATTCAGAATTTATTTGATATACCTTAAGTATGTGTGCTTTTGCATCAAAGTGCACTGTGTGCATAAGTAACTGCTATGTTGCAGAGTCAGGCTCTTCTCTACAACTTCTGCGGTTTCCCATTCTAGATAAAGTTCTGTTAATTTTCAGATCTGGCGAAACTTATCAAAATTATTAGATCGATACTATATTGATATCTGTCCTTATAGCCACCTCATATACATATTCCTATATCCATGTCGTGTTTTTTGGCATTTAACCACATAATCCCGATTAAAACAATGCGTTACCTGCTCCTACCTATGCTATGTACCTACCATATATGGTTCACATTGTTTTATTAACTGTATCAAAAGGTTTTTCAGGGTCACTACTCTTCTTTTTGAGTCGTATCTTGTTAAACTTATTTATGCTGTATTAGAACCATTCCAAAATGGTTCCTCAAATGAACGGTTTTCTTTAAGTATCTTTAGCTTTCAGTTGTCCTTTACAATAGGAAATCCATATAAAACGTAGCAAATACTTAGCAATTAAGGTTTTAACCTTACTAATTTTAGAATCTGGTTGACAATGCACAGATATGGAAGAATAATTAATTATAACGTTTCAATAATTCAATTTATAATTTTAGCTATTTACTTCGTATATACTTATACAATGTACAACCTAAAGAAATAATAACCATTACCTTAATAAGAACATTAAATGTCAATTTCGCTTATTGTCAGAACTTATTATCAGACCTAGTCCATTTCCACTAATGTAATGTGCAGGATGGTAACTGACAAAAATGCCCCAATTAAAAAAATAATATTGGCATTATTTTAGAGGTATGTAAAATTAGATTAGTATTAGATTTATATAGATATTACTAGATCTATTTAGGTTTTGTAATTCTAAATAATTATTTTAGAGCTTGACCATTGTGCTAATTCAGGAATCAAGGTAAACCATGTTCACATTTTAGTGCCTTTTTAGAGAAAATGGCAAAAACCAACTTGAAATTCACCAGATTAAGGATTTTATCAAACCCTTATTTTGAATACATTTAAAATGTGTAAATTGTGATAGGTTTCTTGAATGCATTAATATTCGCGTGTTCTCGCTAAACGGAATTGAATTGCTATCCAAAGTTATCTAAAATATTACCGTAGAAGTAAAGTAGCACTAATAATTTGACTTGACCATTAGATGATATAATATAGGGAGGGTAAATATTGGACAATTTTGCTTAATAGTTATAGCGTAGACTACTTTCCGTGAGCGCCGTGCAAAGATAAGTAATCTAATCAAACGTTAATCATCTTCCTGGATGTTGTTGGTTGTGTGCTATATGCACCATCGCCAATCACACCAGCAGGAGTTTCTTGTATGCAAACGTCTGTAGGAATTCATCTGCTATTAGTAAGCATTATTTACCTAACGAGGCTGATCTGATTGACAGTACAAACAAGTCTACGCAGTCACCACCACCTTATTTATTCTGCTTCAGATCTGAATTTCGCATAACTGGTACACACAAAGTTATTTGTAGTACTCGTAAAAATGGAGGACAGAGCAGAACAGGATAGTGAACGATTTGATAATATATTTACATGTTATAACCAATCATTACCTGTGCCGTGTGCAGAACAGCAGTGTTATTATGCGAAAAGAAACTGCACGATCGAATTCAGGGCAAAAGCAAATGTTGACTTTGACTTTGTTGCATTTCCAAGGAGAATTCCTTTACGGTACATTTCATTTTACGTTACTCTACCTATTTCTAAGCGTGCACAGATAAAATATTATCATGTACATGTGCTAACAATATATGGTGTAGGCAAGGCAGGCTGTAAAAAAGTAAAACACAATCTGCTCTGGTAAAAGTAATACATTACAACCAGAATAAACTCAAGTATGTAATTTCACGTAAGCTCACCATTGTACTACCAGAGTAGGTAAACTCGCATTATAGCATGCACATGTGTGTAATGGGGTGTGAATATGTACTGTCGAGGTAGAAAAGCCGATTTCTTAAGAACAGACAAAAGACCGATGGTACGCTACATAAAATGCATTTACCTGTACGTATATGCTTATCACTAAAATTCCCGCAGATTAGGTACTTAATAGGAAATTGCTACTGAAGTACTTAACTATTACTTAAATAGTGTTCAGACGAATGTGTAACTAATAAAGATGTCTAAATAGATTTTTGTATAGAATTTCAAAGGAAAATTGTGTTTACGTTTTGAAAGGATGTTTGTGCATGTGGCAATTTCACGGTGCGGTGGATTCCGAAATATTGGGTAGTTGATGTTCTGTTAATTCTAATGGTATTCTGTCTCTGAAGCTGTACTGTTGTCGGATTCGCAATTCATTTCAGTGAGTGGTAATAAACAAAGGAAATTACACCTTGTTTGTTTCGCTTGCATGCAAATTTTAAATGGATTCCTTGTTTTGCTTTTACCATTGCACACGAAACGAAACCGCATCACCTTTTGATTACATACAATGCTCTTGTTATTTATTACTAGCAGAAAAGAGTCAAGTCCACTCAATTGAAGATTCGCTACATATTTTTATTGTTGTAAAAAGGTGGCGAAACTTTTTCTTTGGCAAGACTTGCGTTATCTGGGCTTTGTGTAGAGCCCACGCAAGAATACAGGCGAATACAGTACTAACCGATGTGCATTCTATTAAATAGGTAATCACCTATATGTTTCCGTTCGTTTTCTAACTGATCTTTCAGCAAAACAGCCAACAATTTGCAAGGTTTCACTTCTTTCTAGTACAGGACAATGAGAAAGAAAAGAAACTTCACAAAAACATGTATGGACATGTATACTTGTTGTATGCATGTATAATGTTAGGCTATTACGTAGAATAACACATATATTCGTTAAGGTTGACTCTGACTTTGTGATTCTACTACACTACTGTACTAGTATCACAATCAGAAAATTGCTTGCTGTTGTCCTGTTCTGTTCAACCTTATAATGCGTTAATATAACATAAGGTAAGTGCTATGAGCTATTTTTTCACAAAAACTATTGGTAAATCAAACCAGGAAGAGTTAAGAGCGACTTGCATTGAAATGGGATTCAATGCAGTGCAAAGCTCAAATGTGAACGTTATAAATTCTTCCTTCGCATTCCCGTCTTTGCACTTAGACCATTTCTTTACATGAGTAAATGCAGCCATTTAAATTGAATTAAGCTATTTTTGAACAACAATAGCTTCTCAAGAGGGTCAAGGGACTTTTACTCACGACCAAACAGATTTTCTTTCAATATCGTCCTTTCATATGCGAACTCTCTTTCCTACACAAAACTGTAAGTACAATTACCCAAAATCCTCTCAAGTATCTGTCCAAATCAAATCTCTAAGAAAAGTAAGAATACACTCACAACAAACATTCGTTTTTAGTTCCGTTCATTGTCATCCTTTGTATCTTCACAGATCCCATTTTCCATGCTACTACATCTTTCTCGTCTAACTCTTACAAAAAATGTACAGTGCCAATGCACTATTTACATACAGTGCAAATCTTGCAGGTTCACTTTACATGATCTTCAGTACGACTAAAAATTATTTCACAGTCATTTTATAATTTTCTGAATGTAATGAAAATCATTTTGTACGCTTTGTGATAAAGTAACATCTAAATTGCAACTAAAATCTCGTTTTCAGTACGTAGGTATTCATTTGGGCAATTTTGTAAGGTTAAGACCAGTGTTAGTAAACTTCATCTAATGAATAAGTAAATAATACACAATAAATAAACACTTAAAATTAGTCCTAGGTATTTATGTACTACTTAAAGTATAGGAACTTTATCATCTCGATTCCCTGTATAAAGTGATATTTTACAAGACAAACTAATATTCAAATTGTATTTACAATGAACCATGCAATTTTTCACCTGTAAAGTAAAATTTTCGTAGAAACAAAACCAAGAGATGTAGACTGTAGAATCAACTGTAGGCCATTATGAAGCTGTTTTAGGTGTACGAATCTGAACCTCTAACATTAAATAAGTTGCGTTTTGATGTAGACTTTCATAAATTCAACAAACAATAAAAAACTATATACTTTACGTTTCTTAAGAATTCTGCACTCTTACTCCGGAAAGCATTAATAAGACATAATGTCCAGGTAGGCAGGCTTGGCAGAAGACAGAAGAGTTATAATATAGTTTTTGAAAGATAATAATAACTTGCTCCCTGCAAACCTCGTTCCATTTTTGAAGTTGCATTGCAAAGTGATGTAAACGGACGCAACTGTTCCGATCTTGCAATTAGATATTGGATAATTTAGCTTTCCAGGGTCTGTATACATAATATAGCTAAAGGATACTAGAGTGGAGTAGAGACAGATACATATTACTTTATTAGGCAATTAACCGGCGATTGCCTTGCACATCCAATTCTAAAGGCTTCTTGGTTGGTGGTAATTACTTTACAATGTCTGCTAACCATATTTTATTGCACTTCACTTTGTCTTATTATTCTCAAGTGGGTAGAAGTACCAAGCCAGAGCTATTCTCTCTGAATACGTGCATTACTTACAATACAAAGGTGGGTCGTATAATAATGCAATGTAATCCAGTAGGCAATCCATCTTAGACGCTTACTTATCTTATCTACCGCAGAATATCGAAGAACCTGCCTTTAAATTACACATTCTTTGAGAAGTTAAGTAGGTAGGTAGGTACCATGCATTATAATCATTAAAGGAATTTTAAGATAAGTTATTGAAAATTATTTTTTCCTGGACAGCAAATCTCAAGTCTGCTCTGGCGATGAGGAGCATAAAGAAGGCAGGCAAAGTTTACACGTTCCTATTGCGTATTGAATTTTTTGCTAACAGATTTAAAAGATGAGGCGAGAGTAATGCAAGTACAAGGGAGATAATGAATAGAGATAAAACAGAGAAATCTCATCTCACTTTAATTTAATAATTCAATATAATTAGTTTGCTCATTATTTAAAAGATTCCTTGCAGCTCACCAATAATTATGCTCACATTTTTTACATGTATTGTAGAATTACCAATAACTTTACAAACATAAAAGACACAGATGGAGAAGCTTATCTAAACAATTATAAATTACCTAAAAATTAAATGACAATTTCTTGTTGAACGTTATTGCACCTTAACTATTTAACATTCTAAAATTTTATAATGATATGATATGGAATCCAATACAATTAATAACAACTTGTAGTTACATGCATTGATGTATTATGCTAAGATTTAATTGTATACACAGTTATAGCTAAAACTGGCATTAGAAAACAATGGGATTGTTAAAATTCACGTTCAAAGACACCATATCGTTAGTTAAGGGTATGAAGAAAGTGAATTGGGTTTATCCTCGTGGATTACAGAGATTATCTTTGCTAAAACACGCCGAGGCGTCTAGTTTGGTGGGTTTGCTATAATAGTTGTCTCAGCCACAACGGTGAACTAAAGTTAAACTGACTTATCAACTTATGCACTGATTATTATGATTCTACAACTGAGATTTGGCTAGCATTGTGTGCTTCTATTGTGTAATTTATAATAATAGCAAAGATCATGATCTTCAAGTACATGCATTTTTATTTTCATGTTCATGTTCATTTCATTCTGAGCTTTAGCCTTGATTAGAAAAACATATAATTACACACACGAGTTTCATTAAGGTTGGCATGTCTTGTATTCTTGGGTTTGGTTCTAACAGAATAAATCTCAAAGCTGTTATTATTATAATGCGAATTCACTACTTTATGAGTTAATTACAACCTGCTTCTTTTCGGACGCTAATTTCATGTACACTGTCTTAGGTTACATTTCTTAGCTTTTAAGTCATCACAAGCCAAAACGGCATCCGCGTTTTAAATACCTCCTCATTTCTATGCACAACATTTTTAATGTTAAGTTAACACATCTTAGAAATTCTATAAAGCATTCGCCAACATTTAGTGGACTAAAATTATATTATGAAAATGAAGAGGGATCTGTGAAATTGAGAAAATCAAGGAGGTAAATGAATATTGATCAGTGAAAATCAAATGGAGTGCCGGGAAAAGTAAAATGTGAATTATGAACTGAATAAAATGGGAATTCTCACCTTTGTTGTATTATTGGTAGCGTTTGTGTCATTATTGGTATTTGTTTGAAAACCGTCGACTAGATTCCCACAGTAATCAACATATCCGTGTCTGCCACTACCGAATTTGAGTTTATCTCGTGGCATTGTGATTTTGCCATTGCCAGTGTGACGACCATTCTTGTGATGACACCTCGGGACTCTGGGTTCGTCACCGACAACCACACCGATGGCATCTTCGTCTTCAATGGAACAGTGGTGCTGGTGCTGGTGTTGATTCATGTTCACGATATTTCTGATTCCCACAGTAAATACTAATACTCATCTAGTTCTCTCCAACAGCAGACCACAAGAGAGTTGAAAATTCATAATTGGATTTCACTTGTCTTTTCTGAAGAAGGCACAAAGCCAAAGCCAACTCGAAACCAGATGAACTTTTAACGACACAAACTGAAACTTACTTAGAGAATCAGCGTGGAAATCTTCCCTCTGACAATCAGACACCAACGTGAATGTTGTGGTTGACTAAATGAACTATTTCCTAGGAAATTTTCATATTTTACGGCTCCCTTCATCATTTTTATAGGTTTTTAACAAAGAAATTTTCTCACAGGGTTTTTACACAGTTTATGGTCAGGAGTGCTTAACAAGTCACATTCTTCTTCATCCAACTACGTTTTACTACCTAACATACCTATTTACTATTCATATTCCTTATACCTTAATAACAGTTCAAGTTGTCATTGTCGTTGTCAATGGACTTTGCACACTAATATTATGCAAAGGTTTTTTACGCTGGAGCAAAATTTTGAATGAGTTAATTTTCTTTCGTTGTCTTGTCACAGTCACATCACCACCAGTCAAATCAAGTCAATAGTCAAGTCACCCGTAAATTACAATTCCCTAATAATTCGTTGTGACACAATGCACAGGTAGATAATGAGTGTTCCAGGTAAAATATGTGCATCGTATTAGCCCACTACTCATTTGCATATTTTAATAGGGAACGGAAATTCGTCACAGAATTCAAACGTTGATGTGAAGTGACATGAAATTATAAGGGGAAACTTTGAATGAATGACAATGGAAATAATTGCGAATTATAATATGAGGGGAGGAAGTCTTAATAACTGCAATCTTTGTAACGTAAAAGGAACCTTTAAATAGAATGACGAGTTTTGCGTTTGCTTATCTATTCTTCTTGTATTATTTAATTGCCAATGGAACACTATGGAGGTTGAAAAACTAAAACTGATATGTAAATGTAGAGTGTAAATGTAAATGTGTCTTGTCAATTATCTCTGGTGAATGATAGGCAAATTGAGTTGTCTTGTCATGGATCTCTATCTATCACTTCACTTGGTCTTAATAAACTCAACGGGTTGTCCATACATGCGAGATGGAATTCAATTGAGTTTCTTCTCCTGAGAAAATAATTTAGTGATGAATTTGGCTTTTCACTCCATGTCATGTGTAATGTGAAATACTTGTGGAGAATACTAATAAATTATTTCGGGTATTGTTCACTTGTCTTGTTATCTCTGCCTTTTCTGCACGGGAACCTCATCCAAGATGTTTACACGGGAAACAGTTGACTCTAACTAAACCAAATGATACGTTTCTGCGAGTTTCAAGTTAACTACTACAGACACACATATATGGAAACACTTTATTCCCACTTGCTCCGCTCACCAATTCTGCACATACAATTCCTCTCCCTCTAATACCTAATAGACGATAGTAAACAGAGTTAAGCATGCTGCCTTTCATTTCCTTCTTAAACGTGTACATTGTATTTTATATTCCATCGGTTCACCTACTCAACAGAGTTAAGTGTTTCTCTATCTGCAGTATGTACGACCAACAGGTACACACACTTGTTATCTCCAAGCTTTGCGTTCATAAAGTAGTAAACGTGTAGGCAGACGAATATGCACTGCAGAATGCTACACAACACATGTCAACATTTGCAAGTGTGGTCGGCTTTTCCTAACTGCAACAGTTCTTTTGTTATTATGAGTTTGTTACTTATGTATTGTAACTTTGTTGTTATATGGAAAAAGGTAAATTCGTTAAACAGTCTTTTCAGAAATTCCCCAAGTTTCCTCGTTTACATAGTAAAGTGTGTATCTACACAATATTGCAATTGCAACTGGTTTTCTTCATGCGGATTACCTATCCACCCTTATTTTCAAATCTATTGACAACCCAGTCGCTTCACTTTGCTTTGTAATTGTGCTTCTAACGAGCAATTAAAATATTTTGGTAATGAGAGGTAGCGCCTTTTTGAATGACTTATAATTATGTACTTATGTGATAGAGACTTTATTGAAACCGTTATAATTAATGAAAAGAAAAATGCATGAATAAATATTAGCAATGTATTAATTTAAATGATATTGACCACCCTAAGCACTAATTACATTAATACGTGCTAAATATGTTACAACTGCAACTAAAAGTATTTACTGACAACTTATTGTAGTAACTATCTATATTCAGTTTCAACAGACTGCAAAAACATTTAGAAAAAATTATTTTTAGGGGCAAACGCAACATTGACAACAAAAATGCGGTTTATTTGCAACATTGTTTTATTGAACTAAAATTAAGTCCAATATTGTATACTAATAGTGTATACCATTTATATTTAGTCAAAGTCAATAAATGCAAATAGTTACATATTAAAGATGTGAGTAGTCTTGAACAAAAGTGCGTCATTTAAATTCGTTTTATTCTGTTGAGCTAGAATAAAAGCACACTTCCGTTAAAGATGAGCTCGGCACTTTTATTGAGAAGAAAACAAATAGTCTCATCTGTGCCTGAAAATATCCGACTATAGTGAGATGAATATATAATTTAAAGACGCTTATGTAGTTAACTAAAGGGAAACTGTGAAGAGTAGAGTCTTTGAGAGTTTACACACACAGTGGATACAATTAGCCACTCTGTCAGTCACAGAGTGGCTGGTTGGCTTCAATGTAATTGTGTAGTGGAGGAAAAACCGTCAGGCAGGAATTAAAAAATGAGCCACATTTCTTTTGATGGTGTCGTTCGTCAGATGAGATTGTTGCAACAATACAGAAATATTCGTTGTATTTGAAAGGAAACTAGTGAGGCAGATTTGATGGAAGTAAAGCAACTCTGTTAGAATGGAAGGAAAGAACAGTACAGAGCGATGCACGGGTGCCGAAGAATAATACATATAAAGTAGGGAATTCGTTTTAAGTCTTTGTAAACTATTGTTTGTCTACAGACTTTATTTACGTTCCGTTTAAACCAAGAATCTCTTCTGCAGTTGACTCACTCATTTTGAAGTCATTTCCTGACTTTTTCCATCCTACATACCATTAGTTTACTTTGCAGTGTTTTCGTATGCATAAAAAGCAACCACAAAATTCCTACTACCCTAAACAGACGCTAAACACAGGAGTAGACTAAGTTTCAGTAGTGATGAAAATTCATTCATACGTGTACAAGGCTTTAATGTATATTTTATATAATAATAATATGCTTTTGTATGGTTATTTACAAGTGTTATAGTTTTTATTTGTTTTGCCAAGGGAGTGATACACGTAACACATATTCTGAATAGTAAGTACACACTACACTCGTTACACATGAGAAGGGACAGACAGACAGGAATAAGACGCTAATAATTTAGTCATTTGATGTGATGAATGAAGTTGGAGTGCTATTACTACTTATTGTGTTCCTCTATGCAAATACAGAAATTCTTTAACGCAAATTAGCTGTCTTCATAGATGAACCACTTTTATGTCTACTTGAAATGCGGATTGGGTGAGGTGCACGAAAAATCATGACGTTTGCATATGCAGTGGATTTACATTTGGTGAATAGAGACATAAATGCAGAATTCAATTCAAATTTGAATTGAACTGAAATTATGCCAATGTTGCAGTGTTACACCTACTTCTACGCAATTCTCTATTATTAACAGATACCTAGTTGTTGACTAATGTAAGCCATAGCTCGTTATTAAGGCACAGATAGAGACATAGAATGCAAGAATGGCCATTTCTCCTTACCAAATTACTCATGCGTGTGTTATTACGCTTTTTCACATTCAACACTATAATTCCATTCTTGATTCCACTTGCTTTGCTCCGAAGAGCCTCTAATGTGATTTTATACTGCAGTTTGTAAACATTCTGTAGTAAATCCATTTTCCTACAGTATTAGGTACTTTTCCATCATTTGCATTGACATTGTTTTGATAAATGCGAGTTCTTGGTTAAACAAAGTCCGTAAAGGATGTACACAAACAGGAGTTGACTGACACATCACGAAATGACATAGCATGACAAGATAACTACATCGCTGGTCTATTTACCTAGAAAAATCCAAATTATCTCACATCACTCATTTATTATTGCAGATCTAGTAGTAAAGCCCTACCTTAGAAACAACTGGATTTGAATTGCATTGATACACATTTATTAGACTTTTACGGGCACAGTCTTTTCAACTGCAATTTTTATCAAGAAGGAATACAAAAGCAGTGAGGAGACCTAGCACACGCCATAAATATACTTCTTGGCTACATGTTACAAAAAAGGTAGAGTGAAAAGAGGTGACCCATCTGTACGATTATAAAAAATCCCCGCGTTGGGGAATACGTAACCAAGTATGCGGGAGCGACTTCAAAGCTTAAACACCCTGAAAGATAAATCAACTCACGGAAAAACTGATAGAAGACGGATGAAACTCTTCGGATAGTCAGTAAGATAACGGTTTTAATAAGAAAGTGTACAATACTAGGCAGTCGTTACAAAGTGTTCACTATAAAAATATTATTTTGAAAATTGCAAGAAAACCGACAACTTGAGGTTATCAGAAGAAAACTTTTTATTCCCTTCAAAGTTAGACATTTTCGGTAAAGTTGTCTAAAATACTTTTAAATCCAATGTAGTCATTTGATTGGTTATTTCATAATTTATTTTTCTGATTTGTAAAAAATGGCATAACATCAAGTATAGTAATCTTACTTTGCAATCAATCTATTTTTGATTTGGAGAAGTTAAAAAAAACATCGCAGAAATCGCAATGGACAGTCAACCAGAAATGGACTCTGAGAAAACACCTGAAATGGAAGACGCTGAAAAGGATATGGCTGAAGTAGCACCTGAAGAACCATTGGAAGTGGAAGAAGAGATGAAACCTAGTGGTACTGTGTGCCCGTATGCCTATTGGAAACTTATGCTGGAATTTGGAAAATATTACAACTCATTTTTGGAACCATTGCTGTCTATGCCTTATCTTTTGTCTAAGACCGGAGCGGACATCGGAGTTTGAAGTAAAAGGGGACGACATGGAGAAGATCTTATTGGAGGCCTTTTTCGATGGAAAAATCAAAGATAATCAGTGTGCCATGAACAGAAATGGTCATTTCACCATAATAACAATAATATATTATTCCCAGCATAATGCCCCAACGAATACTATAATAGTTGTACTAAATCCACATAAAAACTTCCAATTTAAAATCAATTTCCTACTTACGATATCAAGTCCTTTATTACCTCTTTAATGATTCTCATTTGCATACTCGTAGGAAATAAAGGATCTTACGAGCTGTGATGACATCACTAATACAGAGTTCGACAACATTGGTGTAGGTTCGTCTTAATGGTGCAAATAGACAAGACGCCTCAATAACTACCCCTGTGCTCCTTATCTTTTATTAGTACATTTACTACTGCGTATATCATTACCTGAAAGATTTCTTGCTCTATATAAATCTCTATCTTGATTAAGTAGATCTTGTTCATAAGAAATAACTTTTTCCAATAAATAGTTCACCCTAGCTTCATCAGAGTGCAAAGTTACTATCGTAGCCTTCAATTATTATGGTTCAGCAAAGTGACTACTTTGAATTGGACTGACTCCAAAAGAAAAGAGAAATAATTAAATTACGTTTTCTTGGTTGTAAAATTATGTTTCTTTTGGATTCCATCATACAGAATGAGTCTAGTATGTAGTATTATGCTCTGAAGAAGGCATACCCGATGTGAAATTAGATTTGGCATAATAAAAGGAGGAAAGAAGACTAAATAGGTGTTTAGAGAGAAACCAGTGCAGTAAGTGTGAAGTGAATCGGATAAGAAGTGGCAACAAACCACGAAAAGCAGCCTTTTGAAGCTTCTTTTCTTTCTTCGGAGCAATGGCTCTGCTTCTGGCTCCGTTGACGTGTAAATAATGGAAAAGAAAAGATTATGCAATGTGTTGTCTGAGAATTGTTTTCTATCATTATTTTATATTGTGTTGCAAATGCTTATTGCTCGACTAAAGTAAGGCTATTAGTCTGTAATTCTATTTCATTTGGTTTAATTTCCAATGAAAGTGTAAGGAACCTTGGTGGAAGGGGGCATTGTATCTTCTTTTGTCTTCAATCATCCATTTGTCTGTTGAAATGATGGCGAGCTGACAGAAACTGACTTATAATGTACAGTGATGATTTTTCTTTGGAATTCCTTTCATGTGTGCTTCACTATTGTTTCCCTGCTGCACCTCACCTTTTATTCTATTCCGCGTCCGCATACATTATGCCAACACAAACACTCCGGTTGTAATTGTGCTTGTAACACGGAGAGAGCCAAAGTTAACTCACCTCCTAGATTTATTGAATCAAAATCAATAAATCCACTCCTCACCAATCAATGGGCACAAACCTGTTTTATTACTCAAGATACTATTAAAGTTTCACTCTCACTATTCATTATCACAACTAGTCATATACACTTAACTCACAATACGTACTTTTAACTAACTTCCATCTTTTCATAGGCTTTTCATCTGTGCACAAATAGGAAGCATTCATGCCGCATAAACCGGAACACAAATGACACCCGCCTTCCTGCAAACATTCCCTGTTGCAACTGTAACCTTATACTACTCAAAAAATATAATTGTCAGCTCTTATAGCGGATATCGGCAAATAATTCTAGTGCATATGAGCCAAATTGTACTGCCAAATAGCAATCTGTAGTTCTTGATGCATAAAAGATGCACATCCTAACTGTAAAACACTTATCAAATATTTTAGGATTGACTTTTTAAAGAAGTGTGGAATTTTCGATAAAATTCCTAAAATTCTAAGAAATTGTTTATTGATATTCGGGTACAGTACTGCAGGAGATGAATTCGCATTTGCAAGAGGAAAAGTATAAACTTAAACTGGCTAGGTTTAATACATAGTTATAATTATTAATAGATAATATGAACATGAATCTTCCTGTCTGTTACAAGATACTAATCTGGATATATTAAAGCATAAGCTTGTAGAACATAATTATTCCGTAGTTATAAAACTATATGGCTAAATGTAATAATGTACTGCGGAATGCGCTAAGGAGCATAAAGCAAAAGGGAAACAATGGAGAAATATGTAGGTATGTACTAGTTAAGTACTTGTGTAAGTAAATTGTGTTGCATAAATACAATATGTTATATCATAAAGTCTTAATGACACATAAAAAGGAAATAGTTGACTTTATTCGCAATTGAGTTTAAAAAAGCAAGAAATACTCGCCTCATAAATGTTAAGTTGCCATAATGAGTATTTTATTTTCGAGGGAGTATCAGTTGGTGTTGTAATGTATAATGTGCGAGAGAAGACAGGTAAAAGTAGGTACGAGTGGGTATTTGATGACTAATCAGGGGAGGGCAGAGTTCAGTGGCACAAAAGTTCACGGGAGTTCCGTTGTGTGTGTTTGGCATTGGGCAGAGTGTCGGTCTGTCGGTCGACAGTCGCACAACAACTTATCTCTCCCCAGCTTCCGTTTTCACACGGATTTCTGTTTAGCAGCTAATTATCTTGTGAGTAAGTATGATGAGACTTGAATGAAATAAATTGTATTGTTTTCCTTCATTACTCTATTGTGTGCACTGCTTGCAATTTGCAATTGTTCCCCGTGTTTACTACGAATCTAGTTGAAGCACAAAGGAAGAAGGTAGGCCAGGCCACCTTTAAACAAAGAAATTCATATATCCATTCAAACATGTAATTTAGTGTAACCTATATCTATAATCTGCAATCTACACTCTGCTGTAATGCAAATATGCAATCTGAAATGCACCTGTATCTGAAAAATGACAGAAGATACACCAAACCTGAGAAAAGTACCGTCATTAAATGCTCATGAGCGGACTTGAACCTTTTTGCTGTAATTTAGTTGACTGGACCAAGTTTTTTGCCAAAAACTCATAGTTTGTTTTCCTATAACCTTTACACTGCATATTGCACGTGGAAACACGTTCATATTTCCAACTCTAACTTTGATGAGTTGATTTGATGGGTTAGCAATTAAAATGCCTTGTCAGGCTGATACATTGTGACTTAAACTAGTTTCTCAAGGAAATCGCCCGTTAAGTAATACTTACTTAATACTATGACTATATGAACTACATATATAGCTTAAAGTAAACTTGACTTGTCCTCTTCGACAACTCTGACTGTGAATGTAAACAGAGGTGTCTATCTATACTTTATGAATAGTAATATCTATACTATGTCATTATTTCATTTTGAACTCAACCCTTTGAACACAAACAATACAAAGGATAACCGTACTACAGCTATGTTACTAGAAACCTACTAAGAATAACAATTAAGTCTTGTTTCCGTAAAATACATAAATTGTTCTGTGCAAATGCATATTGGTAATGCTAATAGGCTACTGCGATAATGTACTAGTTTGAATATCAGTATGGGGTTAGCTAACTTTGCCATTGTCTCAAATGTGGTTTTGACTTTCTGTCTACCACATATACTACATAGACAACAAAAAACTAAAAATGTATATTACTTACGCAATAATTTCTTGTCTCACTTAATCTAATTATGTACTTATTCAATAAATACAAGTTTCAAACGAAAAATGTTAATTAATACAATCATAATTCATACAAAGGATATCCAAAACGTAAATGGAGCTTCTTCTACGTGAAAGGAATGTCTAACTAAATTTGCAGCAAAGGTAAACAGTTTAACAGTTAGATAATTGCAGACTAGTGGGTTCCTGTGTGTACATAAGTGATTTTCTGTACTTACATTCTTACTCCTGAAAAGATTCAATAAATACCTAACTATTTTTTGTTACATCGTATTTAATTCGATTACAAATTAACCGATATTTACAACAGTCAGAGCGAAATACAGTTTTATAAGCTGATAATCTAGCCCAAATAAAAAAGTGGACGATTTGTATTTTGTATTCAGCTTATGCTTCCCTACTTCTACACTTGTACTTCAATTCCAAGCGGCTGTCATTTGTTTGGATCTCCTTATTCTAATGAATGACCCTTTCATCTTTCACCTTAACAAAAAACTTTTGTGATTGAGAATTTTTAATCAGTATCTGCAAAATAGCTCAGAACTCAAAACACTATGTGGAACACATATCTGATATTTTATTTACGATTTTTAGCTTTCTTATGCAATTTCGTCTATCGGCTTGGAGGATGTTTTCGTAACGTATAAAAAATGCAAGTTTGGCAGGCACATTAGAAAACACGGCAGGGTGATGTGATCGGTTCATGTTCATCAATAAACAAGACACATCACACAACTTAATGTACACCTATTAAATACATGCCGTAGACCTTTGTAGGCATTCCGCAGTGGAATTAAGATTTGCGTTTTTGTTTTGCTATTGTAATCCATCCTGAATCATGTTACAAACAAGACAGAGCAAAAAATGATAAGTAGTAAGTCCTGTACCAGTAGAAAAGCAGGCCTAAGCGTTGTCCTCTATTATGTGCACCTTTACGTGTGTGTGGCTGACTTACTTGGATTTGGCACTGGGCATTTACTGTCGACAAATTTCATTCCACACGTCAATGTAGTCAATTACGATTAAAACGTCAATAATCTTGACTCTTGTTAAATCTATGATTTACGCGCATTTTTATTAATATTTCTTATTTCTTTAGAATCCCAAGATTTCGAAGCACTAATATTTTACAGGATATCCTATTGAGTGCCTATTATTATTGCATGCAACAATATTACACTTTGCACGCATGGCCGTGGTTGGTGTCTACACAAGGAGTGTCATCATCTCGTCATTCTATTTTACAAAAAATCTTAATTATAGTTTGTATTAAAATTGTTGCTTTTATCCTAGATCAATTTGACTTGTTTTTGACTTTGTTTTCAGGCGCTTTGGCTCACTGACTTTTTAAGCGGTGCAATGTGCTTGTGTAATTTTAAGCTTTTAGTATATTATGTATTGTAAAACTGCTAAAGTAATACCACACGAAATTACCAGACTGTATATCATGCACAGCATGACCTGCCTTTAGCCTTCAAAAATCAACTGTAATAATAATATCTACTTGTCGAACTAAATGTTTATCCGCCAAGATAAATATATAAACTTCCCTTAAATCTTTCCTTTACTTAGTAAGTTTACAGATGACTGACTACACACTACACACTTGACTATATCTTATTAATTTTCATTCCTGTGCTATACTTCAATGGTTTGCTCTTTCAAATTGTAAACAATACATATACACAGATGTATTAGTTTGCATGCTAGAATATTGTTGGCCCATGATATGATTAGTCAGAATTCATGTATGCTATAGACAGTTTTTCGTTTAACTTTTCAAACCATGCAAGTTAAAATTCTTGTTCTATTACATCAAATGCGATCAAAAAGGTTTTGCGATTGAAACAACGGTGTACTGTGCTTACTTTTAGATATGGATGCTATAAATAATAAAGTACAAGCATTAGCAATGCTAATATTTTCAATTCAGCATACATTGCGCAAAAGAAAATTAGAGGAAAAGGAACCACGTGCAACTTTCATCGTACAAACGGGTACCTAACACTATTTGAGTCGAAGAGATGGTAAATAGTACAAAGTTTATAGAAAACGTGAGCAAAAACGAACTTTAATGTCCTAGTGCTGTTGTTTTAATAGGCAAATGAATATTTATGAACAAGTATGCGAATAACATTTCGCCATTCTTATTAACGTTAACATTATGAATGTGGAGACTATTAGAGGTATATCTATACAAGCATGCATTAAATCATGCAAATCATGAAAAGTTCAATGGTAAAGTTTGTGATTACTATTTTAAAGCTGAATTACCGTATTTGCCTAATTAAATTTTGCATTTTATTAATATTGTTATATTCGAGTAGTTCACCTAACCAGGAACGCATTTTTCTGTTATAAGTTATAACTCTTGACCACGTTTATTTCAAGTGGTTTTTTGTTAAAAACAAGTTTTTTCCTGTGTTTCGTTTTACGTGCAGAAGTTTTGGAATTTTGAATTTGTGTAGCATAAAGTATTACCATTCAAAGACCTAGGAAGTAAATATTATATCCTACAAGTAAAACAGAAGTGATAATTATTTTGAACAGAACATCCGAATTTCTAATTTTCAATTTTTACAGCAATAATTCCCCCAAAGGTAGGATTATATAAATAGGGTGCTTTACTTGGGTAAATATGGTATTCTATTCCACCCCGGTCTGTACAGATAGACCTACTCAGTACTATTCCGTTCAACCGCCACTCTGGCTAACTCTTTGGCAGACAAGTGCACAATTTACCGATACAGAAAGAAATGTATTAATTCTTTAGCAGAATCTTGGTTGTATAAATAACAGTGCATTCAGTATTTTGTGCATCCTGCAGAGCGCGTGCTGTCAGCAGTAAACCGCACCTTACTTACACTCATCTCCTTTATTCACTTCAATCTTTAATACCTTTCTACAACCAATTATATTGTTTTCTGTAATATCTACTTAACAGATGCATTCTGCTTTTCCTACCTGCATAGGTAAAATAGAAGGAATTTTTTCCATACTCACCAGTAAACCAAGTAAGGTAATTATTTAAAAATAGTTGTAGATATTCGTAGTTTATAAGTACATGATTATAGTAAGTAGTAATAGTATGGCAATATTGTACCAAATTCTTTAGTAATTGTAATTTGCAATGTGGTCGACCCCTACTTTTATAATTTACTGTACCAGCGACATATTATGTATTAAAGAAGTATAGGAATAGCAAATGATCAGTAACTGTTATGTTAATAATTTTGCCAATGGCAAGTAAAGGCCAAGGCATTCCTTTAAGATCATTTTATGCACTAACACTTAACATACGTAATGTAGTTATTGTTAACTACATTCCTCATTCATAGAAGATGAGTGGCTGGTTAACAAGACTTTTTGGCACATGCTTATTAGGGTATTATCATCACCTTTGTTTTACACAAGCCGACCCAAATGGTACACTATGCATTTTGCAAGGGTACTCAGAGAACCATCGAGCTATGTGACAAGGCAGATGTTAAATTGTCAAGTTACACTGTTTTCATGACGGCTTCAATCGTCTGTGATGCCGATAGTCCCACTTTGATGCATTATTTTGTAAAATGCACAGACTGACTGCAAACGTTATTTAACACATTACACCTGCTTACATTTCATTCTTTGGTGTGTAGGTAAGGTCAAGATTCTTATCAACGGGATTATAACAATCCTTATCATCTTTGCCCGTAACTCTGTAGATTGCTGTGCAAAACAGACTTTCATTACTAATTTTATGTTTTCTATTCAGAAAAATTACTTTTCTGTTAAAATGCAGTATTATAAGGTAACCGCATGTAGCAGATTTATAATTTTTTATGTCTCGACATGAAATACTCGGAAAGGGCTAGAAGAAATATTCTAATTGCAATTTCTTATTCGTTTTCCCGATGGATAGAATTCAGACAGACATAAAATACGAGACTCTGAATGTGACACCCGTAGATATGTTAAATATTACTTGTTACAGGCTTCGCTGCGTGATTCTCAAAGAACAACTCTTAGTTCGCACTCATACTCAATTTTCTCAATTGACACGACACTATGCGCTATGATTGTAATATTATGCAATACTACAATTATTGATATCACGTCAAAATTCCTGCCAATTATTATGTTCTTCACTTCCGAAGACTTATCTGATTTAAAAACATTTCTAGATTTCCGTGAGTCCTCCTGCCACGACTTGTCAAATATATCACCTAAAACAGATTCCCTTTCGTTCTACGGCTTACTCAGTTGTATCTTCGCTACCTGCATCTTAAAAATCATTCAAATCTCACGGCTTGGGTCAATTCAGCTCACCTTCACAAGGAAAATCATAATACTAATGCATATGCTAGATTGCAGGATTACTCTGTCTTAATTCAGGTGTGTATGCAAAATAGAAATGGAATGTGTTCTTTTCTTTTTACTGTAATAGCAAGGATAAAAGGTATTTATGAGACTCGAGGATGAAATGACTGAAATGATTGAATGAAAAAGTTTTATTGTATTAATACTACAATGTCAAGGTTGAAGGTTCATATTTATTCAAGTGCTCAAACAAATCAATACAAAATTAGGCACCGTTTATCGAAGCACCAAGTTAAAACTACTATGTACAAATATAAGTCAATTAAGTAAATAAATACGAATAATAATATAATATGTACTACTTTATTACATTACATTATCTACACTTTATACAGTATACTTAGTAACACTGTTACCGCACTCTGCATCATCTTTGCAAATAAATATACATTATAAATATATATATCTTTGTAGATAAATAAAAATATCATGGTTCACAGTCTACTGCAGTATCGGATGTAATAGCACCACTAGAGACGGAAGTTTTGGATGTATTAGACGCATTAGTGACACTAATATCAAAAGAGTAGATGCTGGGCTCACGGCTTTCTATAGGAGAAGATCTTCCAGATAATCTCAAATTAAAAGAACTTCCTCTTTGGCTGGAATTGTCTGGAGTTCCTAAGTCTTCCATTTTCGCTAAATAATCAATGTCCAATCGAAATGATGCAGCCCTGTGTTTTGTTGCACTGCTCAATTTTCCAAAGACATACTCTTCATTAATAGGACTTAAAATGCTCAGATTAGGCATGGAAGCAGATTCTGTTAGAAAATGAGGATTTTCGGGAAGTTGTTTCTTTCTTGAGAGTAGTGGACTTCCTGGCGGCAACGGTTGCAAGAGATTTTCATTATAATCCCCACCTCCAAGAAATTCGGATTCATAGGGAAATGGCACAAATTTTTTGACAGGAGGTTCTTCAGTAATTATTGGTATCTCGGTGTGATTAGGACTTTTTTCATCTGACGCATGTTTTCTGTCTATAAGTTTACTAACCGTTTCAATCTGTTTTAGACTCCTTCGGGTTTTCCCAGTCGGTTCCTCCCTTTGTTTCATGACATCGTCAATTAAGGCTGATTTTGATACTTCTATCTCTTCATCCGAATCTGTTCGTGGTCCACCCCAAGAGCGAACATTCCAAGTCCAAATACTGTAGAGAACGACAATCAGCGAGAAAAATGGCACCGCGAAGAAAAGAAGTATATTTGAAAGGCAAATCTTGTGACGCCTCATCAGTAACGCATTCAGTGACGATAGCAGGAAACGAATAGCCAAAAGGAGAAAAATGAGCAAAATAGTCATGACTGATGATTGTGATTTGATGAGGTATAGAATCATCACTCCAAAAATCCAATCCATTCCTTTTATAGAGTAGAAGTACAATTTGAAAAGAACCATCAATGGAGTTTTTCGCCACATCAGTGGACTTGAAATCATGCACACATCATTGGTAAGCCCGCCTAAAAACCACCGCCGTCTTTGCTTAAGCAGTTTTTTGAATGAATCGGGCGCATCAGTTTTACATTGGGCGCTAGATACAAAAGTGACTTGATAGGGATTGTCAGAAGTTTCAATCAAAAGGTAAGTCATGTAGCGATCTTCCCCCAAGTGGTATCTGTGAAAGTCGACATTTCTCTTTTTGTCAAATTCTATGAAATATTTGGGGGCAACATTCTGGAGAGCATTCAGACGAATTAGAGTTAGGGCTCCAGGAAGACAAGATACAGCACCCATTGAACACTCTGCAGTTCTAGCAAACATTTGACCATCCACGTATTCAGAATCTTGAAGATATTGGTAAATATTTAATTTTCGGGATGTTCTGCAGGTTACCATTCCAGTAGCTCCTTTCAACTTGGGTTTCTTCACCGCAGTGAGCACGAAATTATGGAGTGCATTTTCGTGTAAAATGATATCGGAGTCAATGAAAAGGACCAAAGTATTCGCCGCCACATCAGGATCCTTTCCATAGACCTCGTTGATAATTTTGAAACTTTTCCCTTGTGTTGGGCTTTTCCCCTCGTGAGGAAATCTGCAAACGGTCAGTCTAACTCCTTCTATTACCCATTCAAGCCGTGGTGGAAATATCATTTTCTTGGAATTTTCTTCCCGCGACTCCCGCTTTATCAATTTTTTCTTTATTTCATTTGAAACTTCTTTGGACAAAACTTTCAATTTTTTCAGTAACGAGAAGTACAGTACAGATTCTGTTTCATCATCAAATGCAAGGAATACGTGTTTTCTTTCTCCAGGGTAATCGCAACGAATGGCACTCTCCACTGCCCGGAAAAGAGCATTTGGTTCCTCGTTGTAAATTGGCATCAGAATCACAACCATTGGAGCAAGGCCAGACTTTTTGTCTATAATACTTCCACTCATTTTCTTTCCGGTTACTCCGATTCGAACCATGTAGTAAATGCAAGACAGTGAGGATAATCCGTAGAAAAGTACCACAAAACCCATATTTACGTAGATGCAAATCTCAGTTACATCCTCAGGTAACATGGGAATCCAATCAAAAGGAACTGTTTGCAGTATTATTGGAATGACGGAGCTTCGAACGACAATAAATATTATTACTCCTAGTATAGTGTAGAAAATTTCGGCGATATTCTTCGACGAAAGTAATAAAGTAATGAACACGTAGAGAATCATTAGTGTGTGCACTATCACGTCAAAAAAAGTAAGTCCAATGAAAATCGACGCAATGATCTGAGCAGGTAAATCCCCTGCGAAAACATCTCTCCCATTTAACATGAACTCGTTCCCGGCCACTTTCTCTGGCAAGTTTGCCAGAAATAAAACGGAGAACAAATGCAGCAATGTTTTGTCCGGAAATGCCATGTTGGTTTCCTAAAAATTAACAGTCAACAAACTATATTTATAAACGAAACGTAATTTTTACTTTTTGAGTTTTGATTTTTCTCACCTTTACAGTTTTTTACTTGAGAGCAGACACAGGACGAAACTTTTGCACTCAATAGTTATAAACCAATTGAATGCATGTCGAAATAGATATTTATTTGAACATTAATTCGTATCGACAGCACACAGACTCTTGGAAGATATTTTAATCCAGGATGATTTATTAGTTTTGGTGCAATTGATTTCTTTCCTCGTTTACTAATCCTCCTAATTCGTTGTTTCAATATTGTAATCATATTTACCATTCGATTGCACGATTCCTTGTGCTACAATATATATACTCAATTTAGATTACGTAAGTATATTGATTGACGCTTTTTGCTTTTACGACAAGATAATCCTAGTTCAATTGCACAACTAATAAATAACAGATCGAGATCGGTGAGATGCAATTCACATTCATGAAATGTAGCATCCATCCACGTCATATCTATCTAATGGTACGCAAAGTGCACAACCGGCAAGGCCCCTTATCATATCTCAGTTTACTCAAGTTGCGTAATTGTAAACTAAATATAACAGGTAATTCAATTACATTACACTGCAATTAACCACAAGTTTCAGATGTATCTGTATCAAAAGTACAACGAAACTATATTTGTTGATTACTAGAGATATGTCTCCAAGTGCATTTTTTGCAGACGTAATTGTACTAATGCTCATTTTAGTAATCATGACAGAAATTCAAATTCAGGAGACTGATTTTATTATTATGATTACAGGTCAAAATATTAAAATTATATTTTATGAAGTTCGTAAGAGAAATTGAAAGTGTAAAGTTCAAAGACCGCAACTGAAATAATGACGTACAGCAGGGTACGAAAGTGTTCAATTTACTTTCGGGATCGAAGTTCGAATAGTTTCGTGGTTCTAAGTACAAGTCCTAAGTACAAAATTCTATCAGATATCCATTAAAACAAATTTCATGACTTTTCACAAAAGAGTTAAAAAATTATAGGTACCTACACGGAACGTAAAAAACGGCTTACAGAGAGCGATGACGTTTTTTAAGCAGAGCAATGTGCACTTCTTCATTCATGTTTTTTTCTGCATTGCCTTCGTATTTTTTCTTGTTCTTGCGGCAGCCGCTGACGTTAATGAAGAAGTTACAAAAATTCTATACATTTACATACATTATACAAATTGAACCTTGTAACCCATTTTTAATATTTTTTAGTCCTATATTGCGTCATTCAATTCGTTTATCTATGCATACCCATGCCTTAAAAATCTGAATACATTTAAAGCGACACCCACACTAAGTGGAAAAGTCTCAAATGATTAATGAGTATACAATGATATTGGCCTTTATATAATCGTTTCTTTGCAAGTTTTTTTAATGAGAATCACACAATGTCATTTTTAATTAACCTGTATTTCAGCATATTTACATGTAGTATAACTTAAGTAATATTTATCATCTCTTCTTGCGGATTACCCTCAAATCAAACGATAAAATAAGTTGGATTTTTTGTAACGACTATCGATTCCTGAGACAAACAAGTCATTGAATTCTCGTATCCACAAAATACACTAGAGAGACTATATAAATAGCGAAGACAAGACGTTTGTACAGCGTATTTAGGTTTTGGCCGTATTCCAGAGCAATGTAGGTCTAATAAAAAGGACAGTTACTCAAAATGTAGCTACATAGCGTTACATACATTCCTTTGACAATAGTAAACAATTTATTAGCATGTGTTTTAAACTCTTAATCTTGAAGTACCCTAATATGGGCCATAAAAGTTAATGGGTACTGTAAACAAAAAATACATGCTATTTTATGTCACATGCACACTAATGCTTGTATACACAGGATACTGCAACATTTTTAGTAGGTGCTTAATAAAAAACTCCGTGTGCCTACTATATAGGATACACTAAGTAAATTTACAATTATCACTATCACTCCCTGGTTGTGTGAAAAAGTCAGTCGCTTTGTTTGTAAAGTAGGATTGTCAAGAATTTTTTTGCTGAAGCAAGTCTCCTCTGGAACTTGCAATAATCTGGACAGTCTGGACAATACAAATACAACCTTCAACTTTTCAGGTACTATAGACAGGAACGTGCTAACCTTGAAAACAGAAAAATGAAGAGCGAATTTACTTTTCACCCTCTTTAGTAGTTTGAACAGGAGTTTGATTTTACATATTGCATACACTTCCATGAATCACCAAAATTTCTATACTACTACAGTATTACTTAATTAGGCGTATATTATAGAGCACTGTTGACACTAAAATTTATAGGTACTTAAACTTAGTTTCTAAGATGCGTTCTTGATATACTGAACGTGAGGATGTGGAATACTCTGGCTTTTTTCATTTTTTTCACTTTCTGAGTTTGTAACAGAATATGTTTTGGATTTGTGCCATGGAAGTTGTAAATCCCTCTTAGGGGTGAATATTGTAAATAGAACCGGGAGAAGAAAAAGACCGTGGAGAGTTGCGAAAACTATGCATAGGAAAACTAGTTTGAAATCAGTTTGGAAAATGTAAGAGGGGACAGTGAGTAACGAGAAAATGGCTAAGATGGAGGACGTGGATCCCTGGAGTATTGGGAGACCCAGACAATATAAAGAATTCTTGACTCTCTCTTCTGGAGTTTCGGCTTTGCTTGAAATATACGCGTAACTTATGTGTGCACTGAAGTCGACCGAGAAACCAATACAAATGACGATGCCCATAACGGATACAAAATCTAAGTTCACTCCCCACAAACTCATGAAGCCCAGAACTCCGAGTTCGATGGAAAATATTGAAAAGAGAATACACACACAGCACAGGAAACTAGGAATTAAAATGGCGCATGTGGCCATTACTATAATTATGGTAATAACTAAGAGTTTGATGGTCAATTCTCGGATGATGATAAACTGGTCCACTATGGAGAACCAAGGATGGAACACAGACACCTCCACACCTTCTGCCAACATGTCCGTCGCGATTTGACGGATCTCGATTATTGCATTCTTTATTGAATCAGGATCCAAAAGGTTTCTCATTTGAAGTATAAATCTCGATGCTATTATCCGTGTTCCATCTTCGTTGAAAACTACATCTTGACTCAGTGGAGATGTTTCCTTCAAATAGTCTTCTCGGAGTACTTTTATAAAACTTTCTTCGTCTGTAACATTGTAGTCCAGGAACTCTTTATAATTCTCAATGTACGTTGTGAAAGAACGAAGCCAGTTTTCGTTGAACTCTTCAGTTAATTTTGGATGAGAAACAAATTTGTCCATCATTTTCCCAACTTTTTCTTGATTCGACTTCAGAGAATAGTCCAAAGGAGATGTTATTGCCACCTTTAAAGTTTGTAAAACATAAAGCTATTTAGAATTTCAGTACATTTTCTAAACCTTTAAGCTCTTAAATTTTTTCTTTGTCATATTTTATATACCGAATTAATAACACCACAGATGTAAATAGTTCCAGTATTGGAAAAATGAAGAAAATCAAAACCTTGGGTGATAAATCCCAAATAATTCCACATCTCAATATGTATTGTGATCAACATGTATCAATAATAAACAAATCGCATAATATAACAAGGGTGAATACTAAAGTCATTTACATATGGCTTGACTTTTAATGATCATATTTAATCATTTAATGGCTTGTAATAGCCTTTTTGTATTTAGGGAGTATTGACTACTACATTTTTTTTTACTACAGTAATAAAAGTAATAATTCTTCCTCTTGCCGAAATAATTCACCCTTTCAGTACTCAAATTATGAACATGAAACAATAATTCCACATTGTGTTATTTCGGTTATAGAATGTATCAGAATTAGCAAGAAATAGAATATTTTTACCTGCATTCTGTAAGGATAACCTTTAAAGTATTCCTTGTCCTTCATAACGAATTGATTCAAGTAGGAATCTTCCCGTGCAAGACGATGTTCTTCGAGTCCCTCTTTTAGTTGTGTTATTCCGTAGGAAGCTATGACCCAATAGATAACAAAGAAAAGTAGTACTCCTACTTTAACTGGAGTTTTGCACACAAAAGGGGCAAACTTGTCTCTGAAGAATGCCATTGTGGAGTTTTCGGTTACGTTTTTAGAATTAAAAGGATCATTCTCATCGATCCCTCCCGTAAAGAATAAGCGATTAAGGGAAGACATACTTTCTGCAGTAATTAAAGTAAATAAAATATAAGTTATCAAGAAAAATAATAATTTGAGTGAACAATAGTACGATATTTGGGGATATTTACCGGATTTCGATTTTGGTGTAGCTTTCATCCACCAAAATACCGCATGACGATTTTCTGCCTCACTGTACCCACTTATGGCCAAGAGCGCACCGAAGAAAAATATTTGCCAAATATAAATGCACAGAATTCCAGCTCCGGCGTAAAATGAGAATAGCTGAACAGCTTGGATAGGTGTGAAAATGCCGATAAAAAATGAGAACATATCCGTTAAACTTGTAATAGTAATACTTATTCCTGCCTCTGCAAAACATTCGGCAGTTCTTTTTGGGACAGAATCCTGTGGAGATGTCATGCGCCAGGCGGAAATCATCACAAAGGTGTCATCGATTCCTATTGCTGTAATTTCCACATTGTTTACATTTGCATCTTCAATTTTAGTACAAATGGTGTTTACAAAACATATCGAAACGAAAAACTGATACTTACCCAGAAGCAAAAAAGGAATTGCAATGTTGATTCCAATTAAAGGCACTTGTAAAAAGCAAAGAGTTCCGAATGCAGCAAAAGTGCCCAGAAGTCCAGAGACAAGACCCATGATTCCCAATATGGGTTTTGATTTAACCCAGTCAGAACTTGTGCATGTGAATATTACGTAAAGAGCTGTTAGTGAAGTTGAAATGCCCAAAGGCAAAATGCAAGACAAAACAGCTTTCTCGCTTTCCTCGCTGTAGCTCTTGTAGGCAATTTCAAAAGCATTGATTTTCGAATTCGCCAAAAGTTTTCGATCTTCTAATGCACGAATAACGGCTGTTTCCCACAATTCTCCTCTGTTTAAATACAAATTAACCATTAATATTAAAGAATGATTTTTGACTTGGAATAAAGCAGAAAATTCTCTGAATCGTTTTTCATGTAGGTAAAAATGACATAAGGTTAGTTAGAATTTGTTTCATTGCAACCTCTAAATTTTTATCGACACCAAAACCGATTCTGATATACTATCACTATAAAAAATCCAAACAAAAAATCATGACTTTTTGGCTTATTTTTAGAAATTTGTTATAAATTGCAGATTTACTTCGAATTCTGTTCTTCATTATCAACAGCAATAACGTAGGTCAGCATAATGGCTTTGACACTTTGAAGAGCAAATCCGTCAGCAGTTCTGTTGATCCCTCCGAAGTATTGTGGGAGAGCATGAGATTTGAATGAGCGTGGGTTGAAAAACACAGGATAACTGATCCGGGCTTTTCCTCTCTCAACATCATGAATTAAATCCCCTATTTCTAGAAATTCATTTTCAAAGCAGTTGTCAAACCACTTTGCACATAAGGTACTGTAATTGTGCGGAACACCACCCCATTCTATTGTTATGCTGTGCATCTCTTTGTCCAATTCTGCAATTTCTCTCCATACATCTTCACGAAGTAAGTTTCCTTCATTTTTCTCTGTTACTATTATACTAACAAAGAACACTTGGAATTAAATTAAAGAAATTACTAAACGTAAATGAAAGTACATGTAAAGTTTATTTATTACGTTTTCTTTGAAATTTCATACAATGATGTATATTTTTCAATGAAAAATGTTGAGACAATACTTACCGTGCATATCTACCGGCGTCCATGATCCTGGACGGATCAAATCTGTGAGTGTTATTTGTAACAAAATATTTTTCTATTTTGGCTTTAGCATGTACGCTATCTCCATTGCTTACGGTGTAAATATTTAAATGGTTTATGTATGTAAATTGTTGTACACCCGAACTCAATGCAAATGAAAGAACTGAAAAAGTTACAATAAAATATCTTGGGTGTTTTGCGATAAATTCTCCTAAATAGTAGAACCCAAGTTTCAAATTTCTGTTCACGTAACTCATGTTTTCTGTTCACTGTGATCACAGATTTGAAAAACGGTGAAACTAATTTAAAACGTCACAAGCAATTTTCCACACCCTGAAAAAGTGATTTATTAGAAAGTCTTAGGAGAAATAAGATGTGACTCCTGGAGTTGTTGTCCAGATCTCTGCAGGACTCATGTACTTCTGCAAATGTGGTCCAAGGTATATAAAGCCAGAGAGTGTATCTCTGTTTCACCCTCATTGCGTACACGATGGCCAAGAACATCAAAGACAGATTCACCTGGAACGCCTGCTGCATTCATAATTTCGCAAGTGCCTTCTCTGTCCCCTAACCCTAACTAATCGGACAGACTCCTTCCACTTTATACGTCATTGTATCTCCGTATTGCATATGATCTGCATCTAATTAGCGATCGTGGTTCGCATGGAGGAATCAAAGGTCGATATAATAATAGATACCATGTCCAGTTCATTTCCTCTTGTCCTTTCAAACTGTAATGAGAAATTTATTATACTTTTCTTACGAAATTCGCAGGAATTACACATAAATAAACACAATTGTAATTATAGGGTCGTTTTATACAGTGTTGCTCATCTACACCCCCTTTTTACTGTACACCTCTGCAAATAGTATTCCACGGTAGAAAGATATTCCGCTTCCTCATTAGTATTAGTATTTGCTTGTTAGTAAAACAATTTTTCAAATAGACTTTACTTATAAGCTTGCTCAAGCATTCGCATACCTACATTTTTCCTTATGGACTTACCATGTATTAGCGTTGATTTATGCTAATGCATTTCTGTTGACTGTCCTGCAATGAAGGAATCTTTTTAAGTATATAAAAGGTGCAATGTAAGAAACAGAAATAAGTGTGATAATGATAATAGGTAGCTTTAATGACAAATCTCCGTGCTTTACATCAAATATGACGTAGTGTTCAATTTGTATACAACTTCACTATTATGTTTCGTTGATTATACCAGTTTAAGTTCTCACAGGAAAACTTACAAGTTCAGTGTCACAACCACAACAGCAATGCTGCAGTTCAAACAAGGTGCAATCATGTTTTAGAGCAAATGTGCTCTACCGTTTTATTAGCATTGACTTTTTTCTTATGAAATACATAGTAAATATTCCCATTAAATGTAAACACTGTATTTTCCCAACTCTTAAGTCTAAAATTGCGTAAAATATGTAAATGCATTTTTACTAACATCAATTTCGTGATCAATCGATCCATGTGTACGCAGTGTGATCTGCACTACGACAAACAGTGTAAAGTTGTTAAAACCTGTTGATAATAGTGTTAGTGTATCAAGGTTGCCGTAAGATAAAGTATAGCATAATGCAAGCATAATAATATGTGCCTTATCTTATGTTTTAGTATTTCGTATAGAATGTATTCGTCTTAGTAATTATAATGCAGGTATAGATTATAGTACAATAAACCGTTGCAAAACGCATACAAACAGTAGCGGAAATAAGCAAAGAAATATTAAACGTAAAATATTCGAAAAATTTTGAATATTCTAAACTTGACTCTGTCAATGAACACAAATTTGTTTAGCTACCTATTTCAATGTTTTTTATCTACATTTTTGATTATTACTTTTGAAAGGTAACCTACAATTAGTCCCAAGAAGACTCACTGAACCTCCCAACTAAAACTTCAGTTCGATCTTCTTGCGATCTTCAGTTATGGAGGCTGCCACACACTAACAGATAGACAGACGTCATTACAGTTGAAAGAATATATTACAGCAAACAATGTGACACTATTGCATACATTGTACAAATAGGCGTATTGTAGAATAAAGGACATATATTTTCGTATATTATCTCCAGCAGTCTATTGTATTGGAAAGCATTTTTCAAACAGAGATGAGAACCAGTATTTTTCCGTCGTCAGTAAATCAACACGGTATAACCGGTTTAATTAATTTGAATTTTGAGTCCCCGTTGGAAACTGAAACTTATTTTAGCCCGTTACCGTTGAATTACGCTAAATGATCATTTTATGAATATACAAACCCTTCACATACTACGTCACTTTTCAGACTAAAGCTTTAATATCAAGGTTGTACATATTCAGACATGAACTCTAAGAACGTGCACTCTTGCATCTTGTAGAAAAGTCTTGTGAAAAATGCCTCTATTTATGCACTGATGTAAGAGACAATCCCTTTTACAAAATGCTAATCAAGTGCATTTGCAGATTGCAGACTCTTACGTAATAAAGTACAAACTTTGTTGTCCAGAACCCTTAAAAGCATTCAGTCACCTATAATGTACGCGCATGTAATGCAATGTGCTAAGAATAAAAAGGGAGTCATTTATTTGTTTAAATTGTAAAGATCAAGTTTCAAGTATCTAAAAAAAGCTATTCAGGTTTGACATATCTAAAAAGTATTCTGCTCTACTAATGCACTAATGCACATACTGCGTACTAAATAGACTTTTATAAATTTGCTGGTCTACCGAACGAATCAGTTAATGAAGTAAATGTATATGAAGATACGGTGATGACATTGAAAGCATTACAGACACTAGTAATCTACATTCCAGATCACCTATTTCATTAAGGTACCCACAATTACTGTAATGCGCATTGACTTTTGTGTACCTAAGGAAATCAACAACTCACGATTTCTAATTATGCCTCATTTATTCGAAATATAATTGTAATTGTATCAATTTTGAAACGAAACGAGAACTACAACATTCACGATATTATAACTAGACTTTTATCAGAATTCTCCTGGAGCACGAACTCAGAACACTTTCTTAAATAAGGAATTCATATCTTTAGGCTGCATACTTGTAAATCTCATAAATTATTGGGTACATTGAATCAGAATTTTCAAAATGTAATTCAACAGTGTAGATTCTGTTTTTTGAGATAATTAGTCACGACTGTATGTACTTTTATCTATTCAGTATGTATTCCTGCCCAGTACATTCCAGAAGATTCTCATTTCGTTTCCGTATTTAATGAAAAAAATAATTACGTTCACATTCTTGATCTATTTTAGCAAAAGTGTAAAGAAAAACCTAAAATAGTAAAAACAGAATTGAGACTTCAGCAAAACGCTGGTAACTTTGATTACGTCAATGATAAAGAGGTTTTTAGACTTGCAATGCAAATTAGCGTCTTATGAATTTACAAATTTAGTCTAGTATGGAAATCGAACTTTGATTTCAAGGCGAACAGCCTGAAGAAATGATTAATTTTGGAGTGCAAAAAGAGTTGCACCTGCTGTTCTTGTACGTGGAACTTTGTATTTGCAGAGCAAAATCTTACAAGCATATGCTCCAGGAATGTCTCATATGTCATCTCTTGGGGCAGCGTAGTGAATACGAATTAGTGAATTCTCCAGCTCACAATTCATTTGTACGTATGCACAGTGCGTATTCTTACACACATTACACATCAGTATGCAAAAATTTACTTAATTGTAAGGCAGCAAATTCCAGTTTAGTTTTTTTACTCGCCGGCTGGACATAAAAACCAGTCGTCTGTTCGCTACTTATTTTAGCCACGACAAGTTTTTTCTCATTAGTGAAATTATTCATATGAAAATAATTTCTATGATGCGTGAGGGATTAAATCAGTATATGCCTGTGCTGAAGACATAAAAAGCATGTAGGTATTTCAGCTGAAAATTAAAACAACCAGAGATTTATTTTACACTAAGTACAGTAGTTATAAATATCACTGTTCATGTAATTCTAAATAAACTACCGAAAGGATCACATTTATTTTTTCTGCAACTGTATTGCGGCAATATAATTCTTAATCGTATGCTAATATTAAAATTTTACATTACAGATGCAACGGAAGCCACTTGTAAAGATCACATTAATAATTGTCGCTACAATGCAGTTAAAGTTTGACATTTTGCCCATTGTTTCTACACATATTTTAGCAATGAAAGGTACGCGTAGGTAAAATCAGGGTGAGTGTTCTCAGTATACAATGTGAAAAAATTATACTTCAGTTTTCTTAGTTATTTAAATACAATTTCGTGTTTCTTGAGCTATTTTCAATTTTGGTCTTGATTCCGTTTTAGCGCTGTGTACTTTGTAATGGACGTATATTTACATCTATCATTGTAAGCATTATATAAATAACATATACTACCGTACTAATAATAATACTGATATCAATTAAAAACAAACTGGTCTATTTAAGTCGTAGAGTACGTATAGTTGAGTATTCATAAATAGTTTGACAATACAGTATTCAGAGTTAACAAAGGAAATGTTCAGAAAAGTCCCTAAATTAAAAACCAAACAAACAGCGACAACAAAGAATATCCTGAATAAAATTGACCGCAGGTTCTGGAGTCTCAAGATTAACTTGTGTCTTTGTGAAGTTGAGGAACACTTGTTCCAAACTAGTTTGTCCCACCGAATAAGCGTCTAATTTAAATTTATCTTTGGCTATTTCCATCTTTTCGAACATTTTACCCCACGCCACTTCCCCACCGTGGATGTGGTAGTGAACGAACCCTGGATGGATGTCTTTCAGAACGCAGCCTGGGAATGACTCTTCAATGAACTTCCTCAGGTCCTCTAGTTCTGCTTCCCATCTCTGAGGAGACTTCGTTTTACGCAGCATATTCGAACTGCTTCGTCTTCGACCAGATACCTGTTGAGATTTTGTAACAAACATACGTGGTATAGAGTAAAAATTATTTTTTATAAATGCAGAAACCAAAAAGAGCCGTAATTTTAAGTTTCTATATAATCTTAATTTGAGTTATGGAAAATTTTACATCTAAAACATTGAAGTTCTGAAGGCTCTACTTTTCAAAAGAAAAAATGCAGCACAAATTCAAAAATAATCTTATTGCCCAAAAATGCTAGAACGAAATTACTATATCGTACAACTATTTTGATACATAGAAAATCATCACTAACTTGTTTATCTCTCGTGAAGGGGTCATCAGCATCTAAACTTTTTGGTGTCATTTGAGCAATTAGTGTATACCCCTCTCCAAATTTATTTTTAAGATGTTGTGGAGAACCCAGGCATCGGAATCTTCCGTTAACCATGATAGCTAGACGACTGCACAGAGCTTCACATTCTTCCATACTGAAAAATAGAATTTATATGTAAATTATGATAGAATTTTCAAAAAAGAGGTTTGATAAATTGTATACAAGAAAAACAAAAGGTTTACCTGTGTGAAGTGAGAATTATCGAAGTTCCAGAATCCCTGACCACACTGATGGCGTCCCACAAGTGTCTTCGAGCAACTGCAATCAACAATTGTAATTGAGTTTCATGGTTTCATACAAAACACAAATATTTGCAGAACTTCTAAGAAAATCTTACCCGGGTCCATGCCAGTTGTCGGTTCATCCAGGAACACTATAGGAGGATTGCCCACCAAAGATAAGGCAGTCGACAACTTTCTTTTATTTCCCCCACTGCAATGAAACATCAGTCAAGCGTTAACAATCCTACTTACTTCAGCAATTATGTTGTCTAAAGTAAACATAATATTGGTTAAGTATTAACCTGTAAGCTCCCACACGTTTCTCAATGTGTTCACTAAAGATAAGAGTCGTAGCGAGTCTGTCCACAAGTCTGTCGATGAACTTCTCGTGAATACCACGCAGACGAGCAAACATACGTATTGTTTCTCTTCCAGTCATTTCTTCAATGATTCCGTCAAATTGAGGGCAATATCCTACAATCATCAAATAGATTCATTAGTAATCCCTATAAGTTTACATTTGTAATAATTGCAATGTCTATTTTACCTAAATTTTGGTGAGCTTTTTTCAATTGGCTTTTAATACTGTTTTCGTAAATGTAAGCGTCGCCTTTAGAAACCCCCAAATCTCCAGTGAGCATTTTGAATGTTGTCGTCTTTCCAGCACCATTCACTGCGTAATCACAAAACAAGAGTCATTTCTTGGAATCTTTAACCCTAATCTTCGCAGTTTCGTTTTGGTTTTATTATAAATGCGTTGCCGATAAATTATGACTAAAATATACCTCCAAGCAATCCGAAACATTCTCCTCTCTTCACTGCCAAGTTTAAGTGATCAACTGCCAACAGTTTTCCATAATATTTTGTCAAATCTCTTAAAATTAAATTATTCGTTTTGTACAATGTTGATAAATTGGTTTTCCGAATCTTATCATTTTCTATCGCCACATCTTCATCATCCCCAAGACAGTCGTCCGCTACAGCACAAAATTTCACACTTAACGTAACAGTTTTGCACTTGCATACAGTTAAGTTAGTAAGAATGAAAGTACATACCTTCTGACTCAGTCAATGCTGCAGCAACTTCTTTGTTTCTTCTGAAGCAACCAAGAATTTTATGAAAAATTCTGCTTTCATATAAGAAAAGTAAGGTGAAATACAGTATGCATGAAATAAAGAGGAAAGTGATATTCATGCCAATTCCGGCTTGCTCCCAATCCAAATAATCTTCTTTCACTAAATCCAGAATATTTCATTAGAAACGAGAATATAGAAACAGTTTGGAGAGCCCTGTCTTTTAATGTACTTACATTTAGCACAGCAAAATGAATCGGGGAAAGCTGGACAAAGGAACTCGAGGTTGACTGCAGAACAATGTTTCTTAAGTTGGAAATTGGTTGAAATTTGAACGAGACCCATTCCCAATGCGTAATTTGGGAAAAATAAGAAGAATTTATTCATTGCCACTGCCCACGGTTCAAATCCGAATTCAGGAATCTGGAGCAAGGCAATCACCAACATAGAAGCCATTCCTATACACAAACGGAATATAAGATTACCTTTTATTTGCATAATTTTGTAATAATGATGACTATAATTGTAACTGGATGTGTAAATACCTGTGAATAAATTGTAGATGGCAAGTCGTGTGTATCCACTGGCAGGAATGGTGAATGCGTAAGACCAGAGATACATGAGTGGAATGACAGCAACTCCGTAGCCAATGAGGAGAATGAATACATAGAGTTGTATATTGTAGTCCGCAAAGTCTTCTATTTTGTAGATATTCAGAGTGGCTATAATGGCGAAGCAGGGGATAATGTAATTGATAAAGTCAATGATGAAGCTGGCAGTCCAATAAACGGGGTACTCCACTCCAGACACGAATTGCAAGTGCTTCGACCGAGACTCTCTTTCCTGAATGAGGAACACCACGAAACTGGCAGCGAGGAAACTCATGCCGAAGGCAACATTGAAACCCACTTGGAACCCAATGGTGTACAAAGTCCCCTGAGTCTTCAGACTGTCCAGACCGCTGTAGGGGAACGGGTGATTTGTGGTGTGCACGGTGTGGTTCGTGGGCAACATCATGGCGTTCGAAATGTAGTTCAGAGACAGAGGAGGCGAATGTAAGGGCTGGTTGTTGAAGAATGCCACCAGGTCCGTTGTGAATGGACTCGGCTTTATTTTCGAGTTATTGCTCGGTTTTCGGATTTTTGAAGCTCTCTCCTCCATTCCCACGATATACCGGAAGTTTACATTAACAAGGTCCTTCTCTCCCTGTCCACAAATTCAAATACTCAATTGACAAGAAATAATCTCAGAAAACCCATTGCATCAAATATTCTAGTTGAAATTTTATGATTTTTTAAAAAGCAATCCAAGAAACATTAGACAGTACTGTAACTACTGTGTAAATGAATATTTTAAGGGAAGAACTAGGTATTTTGCAAATAATTTCATACCTGTACTAATATGTAGTCAATAAACGATTGGTTGGTGTGCACAGATTCCAATTTGTACTTTGGAGATAAATACGATTGATAATTTTCACATATTTCGCTCGTTTCATTAGGACAGTGCATTACAGTGACAGTTTTTCCGAGTTTTTCGTATCGCTGTAAAAATGATAATTAAAAAGTTGTTAATGTAATCATTTCAAACGCATCTACGAAATTATAAAAGCAAAACTCACATCCAGTGTTAAGTAGTGAGGGGGAGGATCCACAAGTCCCGGCAGAAGCGACAAAAGTAGCAACACAATGTTTAAGTAAATAAAAGGTGCGGCCAACTAAAGGAAATATTAAACACGAAATTTCTATTTTATTTACCGTACTTGACATTTGAATATTAGTAATTAGATAATCCAATGACAAGTCTTGCCTGAATCGTAAGAAGGACCCGATTTCGTGAGGCGTAAATACTTTTTTTCACAAGCATAGCCCAAAATTGCTGGAAAAGAAGAGTTGAGCCTGTGTTTCTCAAGGATTCCTCCTTTTGAATTTGCTCCATTGTTTTGGGGTCGTCTATATTTATCGTGTGTTGCTTTTTATCAGGTACGGTATGATTTAATTCATGTCTCGCTGCAATTTTGGCATCCGCTTCCCGTCCAACTCTAAATATTCATTCAAATGAATTTGTTCATTTAAGGCACTAATATTATTACAGTTTTATACATGTGATAAATTATATTATATTGCACTGTATATAGTAGAATTATAAATTAAAACGATATAAATGAGCCAGAATTCTTGCCGACTTACTTTATAAATACTTCTTCCATTGTAGTAATACTGGCCCCATAGCTGGAAATTTTGAGTTCTTCCCTTCCATTTTCTAATTCTTGGAACATGGCTGGAAACAAATTAGCTTTTTTGTCTGGAAGAGAATAACTGAGTTCAGCTCCAACATGATGAGCTATTTCGACATCAGGAATCGTCTTTTTCAGAATATTTGTTATATTTTCCACAACGCAACCCGGTTCTGTCACAATAACCAAGTGGTAACCTCCGCCGTACTTTTTCTTAAGAAACAATGAAGAACCGCAACATTGAAGTTCTCCGTCAGCCATTATAGCTATTCTGTCTCCCAACAGGTCAGCTTCCTATTTACATAAATAAATCATTACCAAATATTGCACGCAATAACATGCAGGATAGAAAATAATCGAAGCTGAAATTCGTTACCTCCATGAAATGAGTTGACAACACAATTGTTCTTCCGTTTTTCTCGCTCTGTATCAAATCCCAAGTGGAACGTCTGGCACCAACATCCATTCTGAAACATAGATTTACATTTTAATAAGACCAGTTTGCACAACTCGGACATTCATAAGTACTAAGAGTACATTTTCTATTTCCCACTGGCAAACGAGAACAACGAAATGGGGAAGTGAGAAATATTGTAGCAAAGCATAATTTATTATTAATTTCCCATATTTCAATCTTGTATATGAACATACCCAGATGTGGGTTCGTCTAAGAGAACAACTTTTGATCCTCCACAAAGAGCAATTCCAACACTCAATTTCCTTTTCATTCCTCCACTAAGCGTAGTGGCTTGCGCTTTTCGTTTATCTTCCAACCCGATGGCCTTTATCATCCTGGTCACCTCAAAATCAACAATATCTTCATGGAGTCCTTTCAGCAAGCAGAAAAATCTCAAATGCTCTTCAACCGTAAGCTCATCAAAAAGGATATCGTGTTGTGGACACAACCCGAGAGAGCTTCGCACAGCTTTGATATCTTTGTTGATATCAAAATTATTTAAGAGAGCTGTTCCGGACGTTGGTGGATACAGTCCTGCACAAATATTTCAATTAAAACTCAATTAGCAAAGCATTTTAGTAAATAAGGAATGAAATATTTTAAAGAACTGTCAATTAACCTGTCAACATGGACATTGTGGTAGTTTTCCCAGCTCCGTTGTGACCTATTTTTGAAAAGCGTGACGAAAATAACATTAGCACAAGAGAAATGACTCATATTCGAATGAAATTGAGCAAGAAGAGTGAGAGGTCAAGGAGAAACGTACCTAAAAGTGCCGTGACTTGGTTTTCGTACATATTCAAGTTCATTTTGTTTACAGCAACCTTGTTCTTGAATGATTTAGTCAGCTCTTTAATTTGTATCCCAGCAAAGTGATCCTTCGGATCCGGTTCAAAATAATCATTTGTCCCATTAGTGTATGTGACATCTGGCAGTCCTTTGCTGTGAGAACTCGTGTCTCTCAAACCACCCGTCCAATACCATTTCTGTAATTAGTCAAACAAAATATTTACTCCTAATGCTAGTTAAAAAATTACTTTTGGCGTAACACAATAAATTATTAAAGCTTACTAAGCGCGTAAAAATTATGCAGTGATGTAACACGTGTAGAAAATTGGCAATGCAATTGTAACAGGTACCTTATCGTTATTAGTCAAAATGTATACAATGTACTGATTCTAATAGCATACAGCGAACCTCTGCAAGTGTCCTTCCTTATCTCAACTCTACTCTGACATGCTAATTGCTAGTGTTAAAACTAGCTTTATCTGTAAACATCAAACAAATCGCAACTTGACTCTTTTAGGAAGCGAAGTGAATCCAAGCATAGAACGGCAAGACAATAAAATATTGTAGCAGTAAAGTAAAGAATAAAATTGGTAATAACAAAGATCTGCTTTTGCATTGACTAATCTTCGGTAATTATCCATTCTGTATGTATGAATATTCTATGCAAATGGGTACACACCGTAAACAAACATAAAAGAATGAGTTAATGAATCAAGTTGAACACATTAAAAGGAATTAGTGGCATTATTGCAAATGATCTAAGATAGTTTTGAATTTTCTTTCATTGTTTTTTAAAAGATGTGAATCTCTTTGTAAATCGATAGGGGATAGTAGAGATAGAGAGCAATTTGCGATACTTTTCATATTGTTTACATGATTTAATGAAAGTGAGTTAACTATAATGTGTGTCTAGTTTAGCGCAAGGATTTATCAAGGTTGTTTGTCTTAACGTGTGAGAAATTCTCGTTTGTATTTAATGGTGTGTGGTGTGGTAAGTGAAGGAAATTGTTTCGTACGCTGCAATAGCAAATTTAATTGCACGTATATAAATTTGCGCGTATATTATATTTCTATTTGCAAAGGTAGGAACACGTTATCATCATGGGACTTACAGTGAGTGGGAAATACCACGGAAGAGGAACTCCAAATTCTCCAGGCCACACAGCCTCTATGTAGATTGCGAGGAATAAGTAGGAGATTGCATTAATGGACATCATCATAAGACAGTCCATCATACAGAAACTGTCATCTGGTCCGGCTCCGTGGAAAAGAGTGTCCCATTGGAGTCCCGCACCCGTCCCCTCGAACAAACAGATAATTTGACAAGCGAAGGCTATGGCACAATTAGTCATGAAACAACTGGACACTTTCGTCGTTCGAGACAAGAGGTTGTACTGGGGTTGTAGGAAGCCATAAGGGATGTACAGCACGAAGTACAGCACACCTGCTGCAGTCGCTCCCGCATTTGCTGTTCACATAACAAACAGAAAATACAAATTAATATTCTCACAGATAAAAAACTCAATTTGAGAATTTGGAATGCAAACTACGTCTCTAAGTTGGTAAATTATTGTGGATGAACGTAAGAAATAACCCTGACGTAGCTAAATGTATTTGATTGCTGGAGATTTCCTAATTCTCACAGCAAAATACATGAATCATTACATAGTAAGGTATTATTAGTTGCTGTTTATTCTACAAAATACTCACCGTGTGCAAATAGAGCCGAAACAAAAAACGCCATGCAAATAATGGAAATGGTGTAAACCGTAAATATGAGAAGGAGGACGTAGCCGTCCATGAACGAGAGTATCGATAAATCTTGTGCTGCCGTGAATTTTGCCTGTAATAAAGGAATAAGGATGTATTAGTCACTATTTCACAGTCACAGTCACATGCTACTCCTAAACTATATATTATTCCCCTCAATTTTTTATTTTTTTGTATTATGATGCGCATGGGGAATACTTTACTAAACTAACCTTCATGAGAAGTGTAAGAATGATGCAGGAGCTGAAAAGGAAAATGAATGTTTTTATAAACCATGCTGTCCAGTGCAACCAATTGGGTAGACCCATAATTTTCATGGATTCCTGCAAAATTACATTTCTTAAATTACTTCACTGAATTGGTACACGTATTAAAATGCAATTAATACTAAGAGTAATTACTTTACCTTTAGTCGCCGTTCCTTTTCGTGCACGATGGATTTGGTTATGTTTATAATGGGATAGATAAAACTGAGCATCATCATCGCAGGTAACCATCCTTGAAGCGCAAAAATGAACTTATCGTCGATGTAACCAGGATAAGGAAACCTTTGAACTTTTATGTTTATTTTGTTGTATGATTCAAAATTCAATGTAGAATTCTTGGGAGTGGTTTCGTTTAGGAACATCCGAGTTAGTGTTCTGTCCAATGATAATTGCAGGTATAGAAACCCTTCCGCATGGTATCCTGAAATTATTCCCAATACATTTAAATTATTACTATTGAAAGCAAGAATTAGTAGTGGGATGTATTTAGTTACCACTTTTGAGTAATAAACGAAATGAGGAAGGTTTAATATTTTAACAATTTCGGACTCAGAATGCTAACCTAATGTTAAGATACTAAGTTGAATATAATATTACCTGGTAATCCACCATTAATTTGGTATTTAGAGCGAGGGCCCAAAAGTTGAACGAATGGATATGTAATTTCAGTGAACCATGCTGGTTTGATTCCGAATCTTTCACTTATGATATCGAAACTACTTCTTTGTGTTGCAGGAAAACGAAGAGAGTACTAAATATTCAAATTAAAAATAATCCTTACTAACCTCCTCATATTGAGCACTGCGAGTGGAATTATGGAATTATTTTGTACCTCGATTTTTTCAGGAAACTTTCCTTCTGGAAATTTATTTGTGAAAACAATGCCTGCCAAAACAGGAGACGTAGACTCGTAATCAGCCGTTGAGTTGCTTTCCCCTGCATCTTCTGCGGACTTAAAGTAACTTTTAACTAACTCTTCCTCTGTGTCAAATCCAGTGACTGAAAATCCAAGGACCAATTTTATTATATTTCGTTAGTTAATTAATATAATTAAATATTACAATTGAGGAAATCTTAGCACTAAAATGTTGATTTTTGCTATTACATGTGTAGTTTTCCAATTTTCTTCTGTAGCGGAAGTAGTCATTTCTTACGTTTGCAATGAGCGCATCCGTTGCGGGATTTTTTGGTGTATAATAAATTTCATTACTGAAATTATAAACAATTTTTGAAATCCCACATGAGCTCATTCAGAACATTAACTAGACACTAAATATAAATTCGTGATGAATATAAATGAATGAAGTACCATCTAGATTGAGCTATAGCTGAAGGATTGCTTTCCAGATCCACAGAAGGGTAAATAATTGGATCTAGGATGCGGTCGGATTCAACCATAATTCTGACTAACACTAGAACAATTGTAAACAGTAGTGGCAGTGTGATCTCTGTAAACGTTTGCAATTTGTGCCGCTTCTGTATTGTATAGTTTTTCCATAATAGCAATCTGAACTGCTTAAATCCGGAAGTCCCGTATTCTGTATATTGTTTCTCTCTAATAGGAAAACACATTTTCAAAATTAAATGTTATCCGATATTCCATAAACAAAATTAACCCTAGTTTTTCGTGTCTCCTCAATCAGATATGTCCACTTTTTGGATTTTGAACAATAATATTCACGTCCTATTTAAAATCCATAACTTTCCAATGGATTCTTGAATCGCGAAAACTGATTTTCTAATAGATTGTTAAAATACGGTATTAAAATGTTTACAGAATTAACACACAGAGATGAAGACTTGGCGTCTAAATTGAATATTACGTATTGTACTCATTTTCACCGTGCTTTTATAAGCAGGGGGAATAATTGGTCTGTTTTTGTCCGTTTTTAAATGGAAATTGTTAATACGGAGGTACATATGCTGTGTTTATGTAGAAAATATATGCTATAATTACAAAATACTACTTCAAGACGGAAAATTAATAAAAAGTAGCAATGATAACCGCCGCGGTCTATTTAATCAGCAAATAAATCAGACTTTATGAGTTTACAACTTAAATATGTCGGTAATTACACTGCCCTTAATAAGTCTCAAGACCTTGACTTTGGTATTCATTTTGAAAACCACTTGTTCATCTAACAGCCATACTACCTACATTAACAAACATGAATAAAAACTTAATGAAGCAAAAACGACAATTGTAAATATGCGTCGCATTGGCCTAAATGGTTTTCAGTGCTACTTCCTCACCGTAGCTCACCGTAGTTTAACCACTATCACATGTAGTTAAAAGAAAAGCCATAATATATTATTTTAGGTCATTAGTCAGAGTAATGAAGACTTCTGTCAAAATGCACTTTAATTGTTAGGTACTATAGGTACCCTATAACTAACATGATGTTGATGTGGGACGGAAACAGTAAATTAAAAAATGTGAAATACATTTAAGCGTTTTCAGACAAACATAACAAGTTTTAACTTAAAAAACATATTATTATTTTACATTCAATTATGCTGCAGGACCCTTCTGATTCTGTTTTCTGTTAATAATTCCTCTGTTGGAATTGGAAACTAGCATTATGTATGTTTGTATATGTTATATGTAGAATCTAAAATCTAACAATAAAATCATGAATTGCGTTACATAACAAACAACAAAGTTCCCTTGATTAGCCATCTCATATTTTTCAATTCTACTAAAACGTGGTTAACTCCATGAATGATTAAACATATTTTTCGTATAAGGTCAATAAAAGATGTAATTGTACATTTTACTGTGTGTAAGGAACTACTCGGTTTTCTTACACAGATTAACACAAACCATATTTTTCTCATAGTTCAGAATAACTCTAAGCTTCTGGAAGACAAATTAGCTGCTGACTCGTGACCAGCAAGGAAAGTGGTTCACTACTCGTCAGATTTGTAGTAATATACGTCATACAAGTTCTCTGTATTTTGTGGGATAAGAGAATTTGAGAGGAATACACACTGCACCTGTGCATAATTGTACGAACATTTGCTATCTATTTATTATCTCAGGTATTCCATGGTTTTGTTACGTCAGGTGAGAGTTCACACTGGTTTTTCATACGTCTAAGCAAACAGCTACAAAAAACAAAATTACAGTGTTGTACGTACTACTACTTGGAAATACATCAAGGTTTGATCCGTAGTAGGCCTATGATTCACAAAGACCGTCGTAAACCACAGAAAAATTAAAAAGGTTATCAAACTTGTGTTCAAATGAAACCAAGGGTTAGTACACTAGTTGTGCTTATTTTCGTTAATTCTAGACTTATAATTCAAGTTAATTTCTGTTATTTTCAAATTTTGCAATTTTGCAGACATACATACATGTATAACTAATAACTACCTAATCAGAGTCACAGGTACCTAGTTTCGCTAGCTACTCAAAAATGCATGCATGAGCTTCTATTTTATGAGATACAGTCTAATCGTATGTTCATCAGACAAATTCTCAATTTTTTAATAATCCTCGTCTAGTTTCTAACTAGAACTGGCTAAAGACATTATTCACTTTCATTGTAGACATCGTAGAGACATTTAAGATGACATTTCATGTTTGCAAAATTATAAAACCACACACACTATGAAAAAATGCCTGCGCCAAAAGTTTAGTGTACCTTACTCAATTAGTAATATGGTACAAGGGCACTTTATCTCTAGCGAAACTTGATGGAAACGACTGAAATCGTTGCAATTTCATTCTGATAACTGCGGGTAAATTTTCCAGTACATTGAAAAGACATTAATATTTAACTCTAAAATGCTTACAATATTTAAACTGTGTTTATTAACTATCCCTTTTATTTACACATATTACATTTGCCAGCAAATATATTATGACTGCTAGAAAAGTACCTTTAACTACAGGTAAACTCTCAAATTCTCAACTGTGTGTAAACACGAACTAAAAAACTAAGATTAATATAAACATTTTTATCCTATTTCCTATCAAAGTCTTAATAAGCTCGACCTTAGATTCCTTTGTCGCAAGAAACTCCTGTTGATACAACGAGTAGAAAGCACATGATACTGTCAATATAAAAAACGAAGATGTCCTTCCATGATTGTGCAAGAGGACACACAAATGGAAATCATAAACGATGGGTGTTTATGAAGTAGATTCTAAAGAACACATTTTGTATTACAGGAGGGTCTCATCTGCGTGCAGAAAAAATTGCATGTGTGACAAGGCGCAAAAGTATTCTGACAACTGAATCGTTTTGTAAACAATGATATATTACAACTGAGAGAATAATGGGGATCTCTCTGCAAATAATTATCAACATTGTTTATTAAATGAAAAATATAGTATGTAGTTTTATTAAACTCCTGGATGTAAATATTAATTTGCTAAAGTCAATGTTAATTAATACATAGAAAAGACAAGTGTGGTATTTAATACAGGATTTTATAAAGGCATGGGGATTAAACTCCAGTAAATAATGGAAATATGACATTTTTATTTGTGCTACCTATTTTGCAAAAGAACCCTGTTGATTATAAACGGTAACCCATAAATCTTTGTGTACCTGTTTTGGTGTTATTGTGTTTACAATTTTTTTCGCGAGCAGGCATGTGGGAGAAGTACAAGAATCTGTTTTCATTAATGAGTAGTTCTTTAACGGTTAATTAGGTATATGTAGGAAAGGATATAACTTACCCTTTACTAAGTGTCCAACTTTTGCGAGAGTGGCCCCATGGTGTAGTAAAGCGGGCCATGGTCAGTCAACCTACGTTTCCCTTTGGCTTGTTTACCAGATTAAGATTAAGCACTGCAAATGTGCAAAATCCACTCGAGTCACTTTTAATTGGTTGATGTCTTCAAATGTGACCTATGGGATTAAATACAAAACTGATTTACTTTTTTAAAGACATTATCCATTATTATAATGACATTTCCCCTTGACTGTCAAAATTGACAAAAACAATCATTCATTAAAAACTTATATGTTACAAGTTGATGTATTTTCTGCGTTTTATGCCGTAATCCTCACATAATAATTTCTCAACACCAATTTACTAAAATACAATGTTTTGCTGATACAGCCATGATGATCACAATACGACTCTTGTTCGTAATGTTTCGGAAGTTTATTGTTTTTCTGTTTGCATTTGTGTTGTGTAAAACATAAAAATGGCGTAGGTGTGTTCAAGTCAAAGAATCTGTATTTGCATTAAAAATCTTACAATACAATTCACAAATATTGTTTTGTAAAACGATTCTTCAACTCACACAACTGATTGAGCGTGTACAATAATGGAAAACAAGAATGCTTAGATCTTGGAAGTATTTTTAACTCTTTATTTCCTTCTGACCATGGGTTCTACACACACATTCTCAGTCTTAGCATAGCAGAAGTGTAATATAAGTTTTCTTTTAACTGTACTTAGCAGCGTAACTAATACAGCCAGTCGTAATAATGCAATAATCAAACTACACAGAATAATGATTTATTATGCATAGAAATGAGAAATGAAAACGAAATGGTAATTTGAGTGAATTGCATTAGAATCCATTACCATTCACATCACAGCGTAGCAGATGTCCAAACACTGAATACCAGCAGAGACAGAAGCTAAAAAATATTCCTTTGTTGGATATCCAATGATGCACCGTACACTTTTAGGATGGCAAAAATACGTGACAATTCAGCACTCAGGTTCAGAATTGAATTTTTAAATATCTTTGTAACAATTCACTGAAAATACAAATATACTTGACTAGAAGTAATGAAATGATTCACGTTTTATCGGTTAAATTAATACTGCTTTGCATGGAGCAGTAAATAATTTGTCAGTATGTAGAACTTTCCGACTTAGTTATTAATAAAGCATAGCTTAACAGAATATTCTCAGGAGTAATTAGAATTACGATAGAACTGCATCTTAATTTCATACCCTTGGGTATTGATCAGATAATTAAGTGGAACTACACAGTAAGTAACCGTGTCGAAATGAAGAATCACTCTAAAACCAAAGTTCAAGTAAATTCTCACATCACTTTCTGTAAAGGCCACTGGTATAAATGGTGCGTGTGATTCAAATTGTTAAATAAGTGAGTAGCAACTGGAACGCTATCCCTAAATTCCTTACAGAAGGTTTAGCACACAACAAGCTTCCACATATTTGCGAATTAAATTCTAAAATGAATCGATATCCATTTCAAAAGAATTAAACAATAAGTATCACGTCATGAAATCACTAATAAGGATTTCAATGACTACAGAACACAAAGAAATCAAAATGCCGGCCACAGATAGATATCAATCAAATAAGTACTGTATTTAATATCAAAGTATCAATTTAAGTTTTATGCAGCGAGACGAGTGTTTTGTTTCTTGTGTCTTGGTGCAATCTTGACTTGTGAATGAATTTCATGAATGTTGGCTATCCCTCTCTGTGTTATAACAGACTACGTAAGGCTCGTGATATAATCATATAGGTATCTGTATTAAAAGTGATAGGAGACCCAAAGCAAGTTATTTTGCATGTCTGGCCTGGCCTGTTGATTTTATATGGAGATTCTATTTGGACTCACTCTATACTTCTTAAGAGTTGTTTTATACCTTTCCGTTCTTTCCCTAAAGCTTAGGTACTAACAATCCTTTGGCCTTACTTTTGCATATAAAAGTGCAAGTGAGTAATACTATTGTACGAATAGAGCAGTATAGGTCTACTCAGTAGCAACGTAGAACGTAGATGAGATTGCTTCTTATCTTATAGCTAATGTAATGTGCATAAGAGGAGTACAGCCGAAGGAGGTGAAGAAATTGACCCCAATTTTCTTTTACGCAAAGCAAAGGGCACCCTCGCCTGAATCTTGTAAGGAAAGAAAAGATCATTACTGATTTTATTATTATTAAGTTATACCTTTGGTTGGGCTTTTGATACGCTCAGCAATTCTTTACAAAATGTCACACTGCTCTAAATTAATTATTGCATCGTAAACATAAAGCGAGCAATGAGCAAGTATTGATGTTTGAGTTGTAATTTAAATATTTTTTGGTATTTAAGATATAAATAACTCGTATACACGTGTGTGCTAATGTAAGGTACAGTTACATTATGTTGCGTGATGTGTGTAATTAGGTACTTGCTATATTTACTTGTATTTTACTAATTACAGATTAAATATGTGTGCTTTTAGAAATAGAGTTTACAAATTATAGTCCTGAGAAAATTCCAAGTAAAAAAGTACAGACGTATTATTTTTTGCCAAGTCATACTAAAAATAAGCTTTATTTCTCATTTCTTGACTGTGATATGATTCTCAAGAGAAGCTCCCAAATATTATAGATGCTTATGGCCAAACCTTTTTCTATACTTCACCTTCACCTATCTCACCTTTTAATTTGTATTATTGTCTTGTGTCCTTTTGATGAAAAAGAATTGTCAGATACGTACTACAATCACTTCTACACGTTCGCACCTGTTGATCCACACAGAAGGAACACTGCACCTTAATATCACACTCACACCTTTATTTCTATTTGTGTCTTTACTTTAGTCACAATACAGATACTAATTACTATTTATATTCACTCTATCTTCACTAAAGTCGAAAGGAAATGTATTCTTCTCACATAAGTTATAAGTAAAATAATTGTCAATTATTATGTAATCTGAGGAGACATGTAGCAAAATTACATGGTATTTCAGAATGCTAAGTAGAAAAAACTGGATACTAGAGGATTCAGAGAGATAAACATTCTTTTTTGCCACATTCCAGAAATTATTCGCTTTAATTGATAGTTAGTACTACAGAATTGTTTTTTACTACTGGATTTTACACGGAACACTGCGCACTGTTTACAGTAAGAGTCTCATTTAACTAATAAAAAACTTTTACATTTATAAACTCCATATGAGATGAGAATTTCTGTAAAGTATTCCTTTATTCTCCCTGTTCTCTATCACTCATGAATTATTATAATGTCTGTAGCTTCCCTTTGCAAATAAAGTAAGAGTGCATGAAATTGTTAAGCATGCAGATAATTACATGGGAAATTCGTGAACTTTGAAAGGATATTATGCACACTATTTCGATAACTTTTGTTTGCTGTTAAGAAATGTTTAGTCAGAATTGCAAGGTTCCGGTTTCTTTAGACATCTTTACTAAAGATGTTGACACAACTTGAAATAGAATTAACTCTCGTTTTAAAATATGTGTAATTCAATTAAGTACAAATGTGTATTCTGAGTTAGTCAACAAAGTTGCCTCCTGCATGCCTCCTGCACCACGGATATCATGTCGAAAGTATTGAAAATTATTTTTTTCTTCCTAATCTTGACCTTCGTGTACGAGAATTAAACGTGATATGATCATGGCTTCATATTGCTCAAGTGTGGAAATCCGATGAGAATAAGGCAGTGATTTCTGATAAATTGTATAGGAATACAAAAAAATGTTGCATGAATTTTTGTCTTACTTATACCAGAAATAAATCTTAAGAGTGTAAGCATTGTAGAAATGAAGAATAATTCCATTTAGTGCTAACTATGTAATCTTTCCAGTAAAAACTCAGTTCAATATGCATGAAATACATAAAATCCAGTGATGCAATGTTTAAAGTCCTAAGACAACTAACTAGCAAAATGGTTCCCAATTTAATAATAAAATCCAAACTATATTCTCATAGAAAATATCGCGTATTTACTTACACACAGTTCACACTCATGTCTACCTCTGTCATTTGTTCCATTCCATGGAGAAGCAAAGCTATCGAACATGTTTTTAAAGGTACTAGCATAAAGACAGAAGAAAATACTGAATTTTAGACAAACTCAAGGTAAACAAGCTAACCTAGTGTAGTGTATATATTAAGTAATTGAGTCTGTTATTATGCACTTGTCATTATATATAGGTATATACGTTTATTTGAACATGTTATATAATATTATTGTATACCTATAGTAGTTGTCTTATTACAGCTATTAAGAGCTCCTGAGCTAACTGAATATTTATAGGTACAGACAGATATACTGTGCCATTATAGTTATTATTCTTAGAACGCGTTGTGACTAGTTTGCATATACATCATGTGTTATCTAGTATGATAGAATAGATTCAGAATTCTTGTACTATTTAGATACGAAACTTCAAAGTAGATAATGCTTAAGTAGGTCTATGTTATGCTTATTGTTCTTAGATTATGTACACAAATGGAAATCTGGGAATATCAAAGAACAGCGATAGAGGTGCATCATTGTGTATATACTAGACACACTTATGTCATACTGTGCATTTTCTTGAAGAAACAAGTTTGCAAGTGTCAATAGTGTAGGTCTAGGTACGCCAGCTCTTATAGTCAACGTAAACCAAAGGAGCAATGTGTAACTTGTAATAATTAGGTAAAAGTGTAATGAGTCCACAACAGAGCTGCAGAACAAAAAAGTTGATAGAGCCACGTCACAATTCGCAACCCAATGCAAGTGAAGACAGATACTTTTCCAAGAGACGTACTTATTACATTATATAGCCATCCCCTTTCATTCTAGCGTAGAATTCTATAGTTATGGCTAATTGTAAGTTCCATTTATGAATTTGGATGCAAATCAATTGGTATATAATAGCCTCTGTGGGTCAAGTCAATTTCAGTGCGTAGAAATGCGTCATGAACTCTCGTAGACCTTAGATATAGCAGAGTATGTGTCGGAACACCCAAATAGTTACGAAACACCCTGCACAAAGTAGAACCTCAAACATAAACTAGAAAAATTGCCGTGCTATCTTTTTGCCACATGCATTAACACATGCAATCTGTGAGATGCTGCACGGCGACTTTGTGAATGCTCAATTTTTTTAGTTCTTAGGAAATACTAACTTATCTGTCTACTCACCATACTAAGCGTGTGCCAAACGCTGGCAATTCAAATTGGCCATTAAAAAATAACCATTCCTTGTGCAATCAATTTCGCTTTTACAGAAAACCTTCTCACTTTTATCCATACAAGTTCCTGCATGGTAAATCCGTTTTTCATCAAATTGCTACACCGTGTCATGTGATGCCACAATTCTTTACTGCTACGTGTGCAATTCACAGTCACACACTTAAATTACTAGAACTAACTACAACTATATAGGTAAACAAGTAGTAAAATATTAATCAACACTAGGAAAAATGTAAATCGCTGGTAATTCGGTCTGACATTGAGACGAGTGAGTGTAAAATAATAAACAGCACTATTAGATTATGAAAAACTAGAATAGTTTTCTCATTATGTAATTTTTTGGCAAATTTTTTTCGTTTTTATAATGGGACGAAATCTTCACATTCTCAAGAGCAATACAAATGTATTACTGAATAATGTTTTTATATTTTTGATGAACATGTACCATTAATACTTAGGTATTGTACAATTTGTACTGTACTATAAGGGTTATTGTAATGCTTACTGCATAGTGCACATCTAATAGTAATCCGTGGAAATTTGCAGACAAAGATATATTTTGGAAATGTAATATGAGTAGTACAGACATTCTATTATGATGTTTGATAACTTGACTGCGATGTTAAAGGTAGAGTTAGATATTGTAATTTAGTGAGGAATGAATTTGGCCACGTCTGCCCTTTGAACTTGGTGGTGGAGTGATTATGTAACGAACACTGCTATATGCATACAGAATGAAGTATATTGTTTAATTGTAAATAAATGCAATTGTGTAGACCTTATGCTGTGTGTGTTGTATAGGTTAAGTTTCATTGTTATGATATGATGATAATGCAGAGATAGTAAAAAAAGTTGTAATGCAAATAAAGATACAAATTTTGTAGTCGTATATTGTTGTGTTTAGTTGTCGAACGACATTTGGTGTACTCTGTTGTCTCGTTCTCAGGTCTGTGTCTCAATTCTCAATTGTTGCTGTAGACCAACAATCGTTTACCTATTTAATGTATCTATGCCACTACCAATTATGCCCATGTGTACTATGTACCTCTGCTTCGTATTTCTTGACATATCTAGTCTCACAGACATTTTTGTACTTTGTAGTATCATACCATAGAACTTGTGATAAACTTAGTTAGTACCTATTTAAGGTTATGATATGTGAAATCTATTGTGTTTTACGCTAAACACACAACAACGTATGCATGTAAACAAAAAGAATTTATTTTATGGCTTTTATACACTATCTTTTTATTTATGAGTTAATAATTGCGAAATACTTATTCTCGTCTAGTGACTATGTGTGCTGGGCTCATACTTTACTAAATTATCGGCAGGGCAGAACTTAAACCTACAATTTATAATGCATTTATTACGACCTTTACTTGTAATTATAGAAAATTGGAATGACTGTAAAAATACTTGCTGCTTACTTAGCATATACAAGTACAATTCATTTTAAGTCTTAATTACAGATTTGCATACTTAATTTAGTTTCACCTATAAAAAGATAATTGCTTGATTTAATTGCGTATGCAAACATGTACCCTAAAAAACGAAATAAAAGAGCACGTCGACATAGTGCATAATGAAAAGTCTTTATTCCCGAATTTGTTCATTCGGAGAGTTCAAATTGGAATCTGTGGCTGGGACGAGAGGAATTGTTCCAATTACAATTGGCAGGTTGACGAAAAGGATTTTCTTGGTATTTTCCAATTTTACATCAAGCCTTAAGGAGTACTCAACTTTGATAATGGTGCAAAAGGAACCTCCCAAATTTGTGGGTTGTAGAGATTGGGGAATCACCAGACTTCCTCTCCACGAATCTTGTTTCACTGCCTCAATTCCTCCTCTGGTTTCAATTCCTCCTACGGGAGTACTACTATCAATGCTCCCTGATTTATTATCTTTCACGGTAACATTTTGGATTAGGGACACCATACATGAAGACACTTGCCTACGGCTAAGATTATAAATTTCGCACTCGTAAGGAATCTGTTCTCCCAAGCAAAATCCTCCTTGCAGTACTTTTAGACTGGCTGTAATTGGTTGACCTGGACAGCAAAAGCATCCCACTTTCTTATTCTCAGATACCATCTTCGGATTTCTAATATTTGGGACTAAATTCACATCAAATGGAGCCAGCACCTGGAACCCCTTGAATATTTTACGGAAAGGTTGCTGCAGTTCCACTTTGACGTAATACTTAACTCTACCCTGGATTCCTTTGATTGAACTGGGAATATTTAGTGGCAAAGTAAAAACAAAGGGAAAATCCCGGAGTTTTCCACCCAGAGTACAGTCACACCCAGAGTACTACATTCAGGGATGTCCAAAAGGATTTCATTGAAATAAGGTTCGTGGTTACTGTGCTGTACACGATTATAATGATATTTAGTGCGGCGGAGTTCGTATGGCATTATATACCTGGATGGCATACTTGGGATTTTTTCTTTGACAAGCTCCGCCCATTCAGCTTCCGCTTCTCCTACAATTACGATATTCAAACCTTTTATTTCATCTGAACCAAAGCAGTCGATGGAAACTTTCCCTGACACAACTTCACCCGGAGTGTACACCAGTGATGATGGTTTGTCAAGTTCAATAATAATGTCTGTTAATACCATTTCTTAGGATTTTACCCCCGGTGACGTCACATTTCATTTAAGAAGAACTCCAATAATTGCACAAACCTTCATCACTACTGTTATATACTAACTAGCAATATACTAACCTTGGGTTAGGATATATGACATGCCAACCCCATGACAATGTGAGGCAATAGATAAAAATAGAAATATCCGGACTTTTTTGACTTCACTGTGATGAAGGATGCATTTTGGGAAAATTGGGCATTGGTTTTGTAGATCAAAAACAGAGGCAAGATAGTACGCAATAAATGTTTTCAAGTGTTGAACAGAGTTTTATTTAAATATAATTATTTAAATAAGCAAGAAAAATATCACGATTCAAGTTTATTAAGTAATTTGGCAGAATATTCCATTTCATCGATAAGGCACGTTAAATATTGGTTCATCCCACTATTTTTCTTCCTTCCACAATTGTCTTCGTTCTCATTTGTGAAATATTGAAATGATTCCTTTTGTAAGCTGTATACTGTAAGGCAAAGTTCCAAAAGCATTTTCTTTTGTTCCTCTTTTGCTTGTCCACAAGTTTTTGCATCTTCAAAATAATCCATTGCAAGTTTTCTTAACTTAATTGACAATCCTTGGGCAATGTAAAATTGCATAAGTCCTTGAATAAAAGAAAATATTAGACATATTTATTAGGTATCAGTAATAATGTGTGCAGTTCAGGGAAGTTAAGTGAAGTACAGACCTCTACTTCTACAATACCCTGGAGTAATGACATCTGCAATGCTAAGGAGAAAGCGGCAATGAAAAAGAAGTCTCTGCAAATCTTTTTCTTGAAGACCATAGATATTTAAAGCTTGCCGACTGACTATTCGCAATGAAATCTCCTGAAGCATAAAATGATTTTCATGGACAACATTGTTACGACTTTTCTCGAAAAGTTTTTCCATTTCCTCGACTTCCTCTTCTCGAGAGTAGGCAGAGTTTTTAATACTGTCGAATTGTTTCTCAATCTTGCCTACGAGTTTTACAATTCTCTCCACAGAAAAAGTTTGCCTGCAACCCAAACATTTCCAGATGGATTCCGCCTCGGTGGGATTCACAGGTAATACTGTATTGTTCTCTTCGGTGCAGCTGGAGCATTTAATTCCCGACAGAAATGTTCCGCACTCCGTTGGATCCAAGCATCTGTAGCATTTGCAAATGAAATGGGCAATTTCCTCCGTAGATACCAGTCTCTGCAAAGTTCCCAGTGTGATTTCACGTGTTGCATACGCGATAGTAATCATCTCGCCTTTTTTCAACGGAATCGTTGTTCTAATTGTCATTTGGAAATCAGGAGAGCTGGAAACAGTCCACGTGGCATTAGGCACACAGCAATGTGCCAATAAACTCGCTGTTGGATAAAGGCACTGAGCTACTCTGCATTTACATAGTAAAATTCCAAAAATTGCACAGTAATTGCTTTGCAACTGATTCCTCATGAAAACCCATGAAAATGTATTACTATCTTACGTCATTCGTCTTCTCACTCGCCGACATTCATCCTCCAACTTGGTTGTACTGAAAGCGTTGACGTTGATGATCCCACTGATAAATATCACTTCCTCCTCATCTATTACTACATCCGAGTTCCGATAGAATTCCCGAAGATTAGCAATAACTTTAACATCTTTAGAAATGCAAAAGGATTTCGTGTATCTAATTTTTGTGTGGTGCTCGAATTTCATTATCACATTCTGCCACACATCAGGGAAGTTCTCTTTCAGTAGCAGACATCGGAATACAAAAATACTTTCGTTCAGAAGCGGATTCTCTTTCATAGACTTGTACACTACTTCATTCTCAACAAAAAATTTGCACTCGTTGTTTGCATGATGAGGAATCTACATTTCATGACCAAATAATGCAATACTGTATCAGGACAATTTCTTAACCATAAGTATTTGCCTTGAAGTTCGTGTTAATTTGATTTTTAAATATGTTTGCCATAAGATTTATCTTTCGTGTTACCATTTCGCACTCTTCACCGCAAAGAGGCCACCTGCATTTAGAACAACGGGAGGAGGAGCCTCCATTCATCCTAGCGAAGCAGCCGAGACACATTGGAATTCCCCCAAAGTCCTCGTAATTGGGGTCATCTGCGGGAGCACATGCCAAAGGACTCTCTCTGACAATTATTGTCCCTGTGGGCAAATCTCTGGCTGCTACAATGTACCGTCCGAGTTCTTCCGACTCTTTTATGTCGTATGGACGCTCCGACTGTAATTCATAAATAAATAGTTATCTAACATAACCCACTTACTATACAAACCTTCACTTATATGATAACTACATTACACACTCTATGAAATTCTGAAAAGAACATGACAGATACATAGATGAGATAGCCTAAAGCAACACAACCGCATTATATGGAATAATGAAAATGAAACGAATAAATAAATCTGTAAATTGCAAACTGAATTGCATATGAAAATGATGTATGTACATTGACAATATAATAACTTAACATAAATTAGTTCAAAAAGTACAATAATTACCTGAGCCATTCTATGCATGAGCTTTTAAATACTTCTTCCTATATTCTCATGCTCACTTTAATATTGCACCAATTTGGTTTTGGTAGAAATGCGAAGCTTAAATTTCTGATTTCTGATTTTAAATTGTGTAAATTTTTAATGTAGGTGTAAATAGGTGTTACTAAATGTGAAAAGAGATTTGGACGAAGTAAGAGGAAGAGTAGCGTATTAAGAATTGTAGAGCAGTGTTATATTTATTGTTTGTAAGCGTAAGTGGAGCGGTAATGGACAATGTTGATGGAAACCCGGATTGTGAGTGAGAGCGTTTTGCAGGGACCAAGTTGTTGCTGAATATGTTTTTTGTGTTGTGTAGCTTACTTAGATTAGATGGCGAATACATGCGTGCAATGGCAATGAGGAGAGAGAATGCAGAGTTGAAGTGACCCAGTTTGGTGCAGTCAAGTTACCCGGCTTGCGTTCACTTCCCTTAAAGATGTTCCCACTATACTCCTAGACTCCTCCGTTATCTGTTAGTCCCACTCGCCTAAGTGCAAAATGAACGCAGAAATCAACTGCATTAGAGTCCGCTCTTGTCTTGTCTCCGAACTCACGTTCTCCGCCACACGCTCCCGCATCCCAACTAAATTCAATTCCTCCCAGCTCTATTAATACTTTATTTTCATGATGACTAACCCAAAGGGAATTACCAACATGCAATCCACCACATTGTACGTCAAATCAACTCAGACTCAGACTTACTAGATTGTCAACCTAAATTAAAAGATCACTTATACTTCTATCTATTGATTCTCCTTCTTCGCATACAATAAGGAATATAGCACAATTATTTCTTTATTTGGCACAAATCTTAGGTCCAAGTAGTATTCTCCAACTGTCACAAAGCTAAATGTTTCAGGGGACTCATTTTCGATTGCGAAACGAATATTGGAAAAATTTTCGACTATTTTTAATGATGGAAATGAAAAGTATATGAACGATTACTAAAAAATCACTCCATGAAGGACTATATGGATCTTAAAGATTCGGGAAATATTGCTATACTGGGTGGAAATATCTGAGGAATTTGCGTAAATGAAAAAACGTTTATATGTTGAGCATTGGAGGATTTTGCGAATACCTCCTCCCCTCAGACAAATGTATTAAAGAATGTGATATTTACAAAGCCATGTAAATATACACAAATAATACTGTTGTGGAGTGGATTAATTTCTCTTGCATACGGAGGACAAATCGGAAGGATTTAAGGTGCGGCTGGATTGCTGGATGCTTACTTTGTTGTGATGGGCACTAACGGTATTCATCCTACTCTTCTTAAAACTGGTCTTATTTCAAATAAGTGTGGCATTTTATTTACTGAATATGAATTACATAAAAACTTGGAGTACTCTTGTCAAACTGCATTCTTTAATGACTGTAGTTTATTACTGAATATCACGATTCTGTGAATTCAAGAAATAAATTTTAAGCTTTGGGTTGGAATTTGAAACGTGTTGCTGTTGCTGCATTTGTAAATGATTGTCCATTAAGGAATAAAAATAGAAATATTGGTATTTTTATAGAAAATGTTTAACGTTATATCCAGAGCTTGAAGACTTTTCGGGATTCTTTGCAATGAAGTTGACCTGCCTCTGGTCTCTATTTGATTCGGAGCTATCCACCTGGAAGGTGGGTGGAATGGAAACTTATTTACTCTACAATAAAGTACAAATAAAAATTGCACAAAATGTCAAAATTGTAAGGAATGAGTAATAAAAGTATCTGTCTCTAATTTACCAATGTGTTTAGCATACTTTTTGTTTTTATTTCTACCTGCCTATCTAGGTGTAATTCATTTTCCATATCATAATTTAATTTTGATAATAAAATTTACGCTATGATTTTGTACATCTATGTTTTCTATACGTCAATATTCATATATAAATATGTACAGCATTTTTAGATGTCAAATCAGTAAAACTCTTTGATATTGTCAGTTGCAAAGAAGTCCATTAAGGTTATGATGTTTGAACTCTAAATGCCAAATTTAGTATTCCCTTTCTCTTTCGCTAATAATTCTAACATCTAATTGACAACCCTTCATTGAAGGTACAAATTGGCATAAATATGGGGAAATAAATTGTCTATAACGCAGGTGTTTCCAAATGACAACTTCACATCACAGGTTCACAGGTGTCCGTTCCTTAGACTAAAATTACTACTTCTTTAGTTGGACAAATTGAGTATAGACCAAAGTGAAGACTGTTCTTTGTAGTTGTCTTTGATTTGTTTGACTGAGCACTAACTAACTATTTTCTTAAGCAACTGTTTCGTGCTTATTAACAAGTCTGTCATTGTCCTCCCAATAATAAACATGTTCAGATATGAAATTCATTAGCTACATGAGAACTAGCGAAGTGAAGTCAGTTCGTGTCTCCGAACTGCATGGGCAGATGTGTGACTTGATTATTTAATCAATTCTGAGTTCAATCAGGGGTTAAACACTAAAAGCGAGGAACTAGTCGATATGCACATGCACAGCAAGTTGCCTATACTTTGCATGAGTATCCACGTTCTTCAGTTTTATAGACAAAAGAAACGCGTAGTTCTACGTACTCCTTTCACATGAATTATGCTTATGGGGTAAATAATTCAGAGTCATTTAACCCGATTTCTCCTACATTACAACTCCCGTACAACTATTCCCTACAACTACAACTCACTTACATATTGAACATTTTCATGTAAGAAATCGATTTATTCCAGAAAAGCTCAGCAAGTCAAGTGAACAGCAGTCAAATGACAATCAACCCATTCCTTTGGAAAGCACACAATACAAAGCTTCCGCTATCTCACTTATTGACATTCGCTGACTTTCCCATTCCTAGACAACATTTCTTTTCCCAGTATAAAGTATGCGAACTCTATTGATAGACATCTACTTTGTTTTCCTCTTTCAGTGCACACATCAAAGCCACTTCAAACGCTTCTCTTCACAAAACTCCATTGTGCTCTATCACCAACTATTATCGACATACAATGCAAAACTAATATTTTTAAGCATTTCTATGAAATTCAATTTTCAATGCAAACAAGTCTTCTTACCTCATTCTAGCTCTATAGACATGTAAAGCAAAGAAAATCGAAGCAAAAGTCACAATACATAAATTGAACACAACTACTTCTTTTGTAGTTGTAGCTCATGTATATTTCCAATTTTAGGTTGAAGAAAACGTTTATACTATTTCAAAGAAACCAATTTCCTTTGTAACTGTCTATATACACATTTAGGAGTTAAGGAGTTATAATATATGTACATTATATTCCAACGATTCTACTTTACAAATATTAATTACAGTACGGTCATGCGAAAATTCAAAGTGTTCTAGTTCCTTATTGTTAATTATTTATAGGTGCATGAGCAAGGAAAAATTAGTTGCATGAACTCAGAAATTTAATTGTGAAACAAAATGTACGAAAATAGCAATTAATTCTCATAGTTTAAGGAAGCAAATGAGAAACTCATGGAATGAGACGAAAACGTGTTCCATAAACGTATCATTTCTGTTTAAACCCAATTCGATTATTAAAGCAAAGAAAATACATAATGGGCAATTGAGTAAATGTAGTAGCTGTAAGAATAGCTGGATGATAGAGAATCTGAGAAAGGAAAAAGAGTCATGTAATAATCTTTTAGTTTTGAAGGTCTGAGCTTGCCTATATAGAGTTGAAGATGCTTAAGCTAAAGTTGTGTCTTAAGAAACCATGTGTTGTCGTTTTGGCGGAAGTTTAAGCATCTAGCGAATGCATCCGCCCGCTTTGGTATATATTTGTGTATCATGTGTACGTACACTATGTAATGTAACGTAATACTGTAGAAGTGTAACAATGTACGGGTAGTGTATGGAGAATGGAGAGAGTGAAAATAGAGTTCGACTGGAGCTGGTTGGGCACGTTGGGCAGAAAATCCGCACTGCAGTTCAATGTTCTGCAACATCCGATATTAGTATAAAAAGCTTATTATGTCGTAGTATCGTAACTGAGCTAGAGACATATAATAAGTATACTAACAATAAGTATCTAAGAGCAAAGTCAACTCCATTGTATGCGATGTGACCGTAAGACTGTAAGACTTGCAATGTAAGTGCTATTTCCAGTTTAGCTTCACAAAGTTAGTATACTTCATAATTGCATCTGTGCAACTCTATATTTATGCTCTCCTCAGGTAATAAAGCCAAGCTGAATATTTATAAGCAGATCTACAGCTGGAAAACTAAATCCAATTGTTTTGTCGCTAACTTAACGGATTAAGCCGTGTGCAAATAACTTCTCTTCTCTCAACCAAGCAAACAGAAATACAAGGATAAATTCCCTTGGATATTCTACCCGCACCCGCTTTCTGTTTGTCACAACGAATAAGGTGAGTCTCTTAATACTTCAGTCTTTACAAGCAAGTATAAATTGCATTTCCAATATAAGTAAGCCTAACTTCTGTACGGATCTTTATTTGTTATTGCGTTCAAACATGTGTGACGAGTATTAAGTATATGCTAATGAAATAATTAACTTTTCCCTAAGTCGATGACTTTCAAAAGCCTTTCAACCTTAGAATAACCTCCTACCACATCTAAATAAGTATTAACGAATAACAATTAGAAAAATAGACAACGTTAATTAGTTAGGGTCTATAGGGAGGTAATTAAGTGCTTTGGAAGTCAAAAGAGGGATAATTACCTAACCAAATTACTAATTCTAATGTTTGTTCGCATAATAATTAATTTACTGCAGTTTGGTATACATTCCCACCTGGAAAGTGCTTTTCTTAATCGCTTTGTAAAAATGGAGTCCTTAGTGTACCTTTTATTGAGGGTTTGGTTAGGATAAATGTGTCAAATAAATGTTTGCTATTTTGAGAACTTAATCTTGATAACATGACATCCAATCAGAGCCATTGTAAATGACATAGAGATAACAGTTGGTGAAGAACAAACAAAAAGATTGGAAATTGCAATTTGGAGGACTGTCGAAGATTCGTGTTTGTTTACATTTAGAGTGAGTGGATTGGATTATATTCCATTCCCAAGGAAAGGGACTTTTCGACAGGATTTGCGAAGAATTCCAATAGTTCCTAGACTTATACTACAAGTATCTTATGATATATATTCTATACAGAACTAAAACGTAGCCCTATAACAAATATAGGAATGATCAGAGAAAAGAAGGATAAGATTCTTCTCTGTTATTTCGACTTGGGATTTGTGGATTAGATGGAGGAAATATTAGAGTATTATTTGATATATGGGATATGTTGTTAAATTTCAAGTATGGTTTACTATTTTGTAATTTAAGTTCCCGTCATAGTATTAGGCTGGCTAAAACTTCCCTTTTGGTCTTCATACTCATAGTCTAAGGTAATTCGGTTTTCCGGGATCGAAAGGGAACGGGAGTGGGTCGGCGCAGTTTGGAATTGCTATTCCCTTCATCTGACTGTTGTGACTGTGACTGCCGAGTGGAGTAGAGTAGTACACTGTTACTTCCTTCTCTCTTTCTCAAATAAATCCAAGTGACAGTCTCGTAACGAGGTAAATGCTCTTATGCTCTGCACACGTGAACAACGCAATTTTCAGTTAAACATTCATACATGACAAGTTTACATGATTTTTACCAATTTAGTAACACTGTTCTATTAAATAACTATTCGTTTTATTGCCCGTATAAACTGCGTAATTTCTTTTGTGACTGACATTCAAGACAAGATTATAGATTCCATTTCTTGTCTGTCTAGTGCTTCGGAAATTAAATCAGACTCAAATGACAGTCAGAATCCAATTGTAATCTAAACTGTTGTACTTTATATGCATTTCTTCCTTTCACTTCCAGATTGACTTTAAACACGCAATTCGGAGTTATAACCTCACTTCCAATAATACTCATCGCTCACTGCGTTCTCCCATCACACTCAAAAGTTCGTCCAATCAGAACACAACCGATTTATTTCCAGGGTGCTCCAGAATTGACAAAATGTGATAAGGTAATCCTACTTCAATTAACGAATCCCTAATCAGGATTTACGTATTTGCTTAAGTATTTGTACATTAGTCATAGGTGTTACGAACTATTTACGATACTAGTAATAGATGTCTATTAACAATGTCTACGCATATTTATTCTAATTTTGAAATACTTAGTTTTAAGCTTACTCTTTTAGCTACAATGTAGTTTGAATACCTATTGTGCTAAGAAACTACTTTAGTCTTAAAAATCCAATGTAGTTCAAAAGATTTTTCCAAAGTCTTTCTTCCAGTAATATTTTTCATTTAAAAATAATCGAATATATATACAGTTCATATAAAATTCTCGAGTTATTTCTAGGGTGGAATAAGCAGGTAAAAATGAAGTAGCTTAGTTCATAGTTCATTCTAGTATGCGCATTATTTATTACTATCACGAAAGAATTGTAGAATAGCTATATATATAAACATTACTAGGACATGGCTATTTTGGGGATGTGTACTTTTAGGTATTCAATTATTGAATAGGAGGTTTATCAAACATGCATCATTTGGAATCAAATCAGAAGAGCACACATAGCTATAGGTACATCGTGCTTTTCTATGGTTCGGGTGAACAGACTTTTTAACACACACCTAGTATATACTAATTTTTCTATATAATCACGCGAAGCTATTTGTTTAGTCCTGCTGCATGAAATGCTGGTGAAGCTGTACAGTAGAGTACAGTGCCACAAATAGGTTACTAAATATATCTATATATCTGTGTCGTCTGAGCAAACAAGAAGCAAAGATAATAATAGTTTAATCCAGTATAAGTAGAAAGAGATTTTTATGACGCATAGCCACAGAAGAACGAATAAAGTAAAGAGAAAAACCACTACCGACCGAAATTCATAAACGGAACAGTTTTTTGCCGATCCGTAAGAACATTTGTATTGTTCGTGTAAAGTACGTTAGATTTCTTTCTAGCAATGAAAATCGTGAAGCACCGTAAATAATAAATAGCGTTTCCCAGCACTGAAGAAAATTAAATTTCGATAAGACAGCAACAGTACTGCAGTTCTATAAATAACAAATAATGTTTAGTGTAGAAAAACCTTTTTATCAGTACCACTGTGCTGCACAATTTACTTTGCTAACAAAGAAATCGAATTAGGAGGAAAGAATCCGTAAATAAACTATTCCCCTATTGTTTCCTTGTATTGGCCATTCACTGTTCACTTGGATGAGTTCTGTTAAAACACAAGAAAAAAATAAAAGACTGAAATACAAAAATAATCTTAAAAGCTAAACAAATTGCAATTCATCAAATTCATCAGTACACATAAGAAACGTAGGGATAAGTAAGTTGTCATGTAAAGCAATGATTTCTGGATAGTCAAGAGGGACCATGTGATGAATGGGTACATCTTATCATGTTTACAGAACCAAGTGATGTTCGGTTCCATTCGTGACGTAAATACCTGAGAAATATCAGGATATTGGGATTCCATCCCGCATGCCCTTAAACCAGGAAAGTATTCACACAGCAGCGGCTGTACAGTGAATATTCTGTGGATATATGACAGATATGGCCAAACGATGTACAGTTATACTTCGTTAGGCCGTATAGACATATATGTACATATGCCATTCGTCTATATCGCATTTGCGATATAATTTAGGTCAAGTTAGGCCAAAACTCGCAAATATTATCACCTATGTGATATCACCAGTCAGTCTGATTGCCGAATGTATGAGTCGGCGAAAATTGTGTTCAAATGAGTTGCTAAGTTTATTCTTTCCTTAACTTTCGTACTTATTAGTTCTTGTTGTTGGAATGAGTTCCTTTAGTTAACAGTCAACATTTCTCCATTTTTTGTTCCTTCTCTTTTTTATCATTCCTTTAAACAATTTTTAAACTTGATTCCATTTTCAGATATTTTTGTAATTCGAACTAAAAAGATTATTAGTCTTCCTGAATTGGGACTTCCTACAGTACAGAGTTGTATAATTAATTTGTGTAAATCAGTATTGTTGTTTGGTTTGGTGTGCTCGATGTGGATATATTCGAAATGAAGTGGGTGTTAAAAATGATAGGGAATCTAAACTAATAGAAATGATTGTTATAATTTCAGGTAATTGAAGTTGTGAATTGTAATCCAAGACGCTTGTGTGCCGAATGTCCTGTCAGCTCATAATTTAGCATTTGCAGAGAAAGCTGTGAGAAATAAAATGAGTGGACAAGACAGAAAGGACAAAGAGTCATTGGAATACCAACGTTTGATAACAGAAACGGACCCCGAGGACCCCGACGAGGATTTCGAGAGCAGCAGCAACAATATCCAGCATTCGTCATACCCAAGAGCGTGGCACATCTTCCGGCTACCGTTTCGTCATGCGATTCGAATCGTGGTGTCCCTTCCTCTTGGAGCTTTTCTCTTCTGCGTGGCCTACGCCATGTACACCGACTACGAGAAGGCCACCTACACGATGTGCACAAAGACAAACCGAAGAATCCGAAATTACTTGCCGTCCTTGTCAGCCGCAGTGGGGGATTTCCCGCTGTCCAAGTTGGTGTGGAAGCTGTGCATTTTCATCCACGCCTCTCCCCGATTTCTGTTTGCCTCGATGTACTTCCGCTACTTGTGCTCAATTCTTGGAAACCAACATGTCAAGTGGGCCTTCCTGGCCTGCACCCTGCACGTGATCGAAATCCTGGGCCTCATTGGCCTCACGCTCATCTCGTCCAAACAAAACCTCCTCATTCACGCCGTTTGCTTCGCGATCTTTGTCGTCACTTCCGAACTGTACATGATCATTTTGTGTGTGCTCCTCACCAGGTGCCGAAAAACGCCCGTTACGCATTTAGAATCCAAAAGTCTCTATGTCAAGAAACAGCTGACGAAACTCATTCTCGTCAGCTCTATTTTGTTGTTCATTGTTTACTTCCGCCACGAAGAAAAGTGTGAAGAGGGCGTGTACACGATATTTGCACTGGTCGAGTACATCCTTGTCTTGGCAAATATGGCCTTCCATTTAACAGCTTATTGGGATTTCTACGATCGGATCATCATCCTCGATTTGTGCAGACCACTCACCTTTCCATCTTCGAATCCTTCGTGGAAATACTAGCATTTCCAAAAACAACTACAATCAACAAACTAATAGCCTTCACCTTTCAGTTCAATACAGGGAGGTGCATAACTAATGTGTATTTTATTAGCCTATTTCAAATAAGACTATTTCAATAACTAATTTAGTTATTATCCCTAGATCTACAGTAATTAAATAATGTACTTCTATTACGATTCAGTAATGCTATTTAGCATTGCATTAGTCATTACCGGTAGTTAATCACACATTTTCTTTTTTAATCTTTTTTGCTTAAGGATTCTAATGAAATTGTTTCTCTGCTTTTTAATATTCCTAGTATTTCTTATGTTGTTGTATGCCACGTAAGATACTAATTGACTGTGATATTGAAAACGTAAGGTACCTAGAAAAGTATCTGTAATGTCTCTCTTTGCATAGATATTTATTGATGCATTTTATTCTGTTTTTAATAGTTTTAGTTCAGATGTTTTCAATTTTCTCTGGCTGGCTGGAAATAAATTAATTATAGCTAACCAACCTATAATTAATTAGAAAATTACTCATTCCAATTGATATTTGCCGAAGTAGATTTTTTATTTTACTTAGATCGTGTTGCATTAGAATCTCCATTAATTGATTTCTGTCGAAGTAAGCAAATTGCTATATTGTTAGTAGGTTTTAGGTAACTTTGTATTTTAGTTTACTATTTATTGCAGAAAGAAGTTAACTAATGTCACAGAAAGGGTAATTGTATTTATGTACTAAAAAAATGAAAAGCAACTGTTACCGATGATGTTATCGCTAAATATTAAATGTACATAAATAGATTATTAAATTGTTGCAGTTAAAATAGTTTATAATGTAGTCTAAAATTAAATTGCTCAGTATAGTATGCTACTATTAGTGCTTTTATCGATGTAGGTAGTCAAAGTTAAAAAATAAATGACTGTACTCAGTGTACTCTATATTGTAATTGTAGCAATACACGTAAAAGTAATAAAGTAAGGTAAATATAGTTTTGTTTGAATTGACTCTATTGTACATTGTACCTAATGAGTAGTGTCAGCGAAACTACGTAAAAATGTACAATTAAAAGATGCAAACGAAAAATTAAGAGATAAGGGTCTAAACATAATATTATGAGTAAAAAAATCATGTAAAATACTTCAATTCGTAGAAAAATGAAAATTCGTTTTTAGAAAAGTATTTAGTGTTATACGAAGTTTACGATTATTTATTGGTATCCCTAACAGAGTAGTTCATCATACAATCCTTCATGATTCCTTTAGAACACGGAGTAATAAAACGATGTACAATTATTACAGTATAATATATTCATAATATAAACACTGGTCTGGTACTGTTCGCCAATAATGTAGTACTACAGGATTATAGAATATAAATATCCTTAAAATATCTACCTACCATACCAAAAAAGGCGTTCGTGACAGTTCTAATTTTTATAGCGTAAAATAACCTTGGTCAGTTATTTAAATTTATAATATAGTACCAATCTATATACAATATGATATTGGTTGCAAATAAATTGAATAAATCAAGGCTTTCAGCTCAATTAGTTTAAACTAATATTCGCAATCGAGAAAGACTTGTTTCTGTACCTTTGATTCGGTAAATATACTTATGTTGAGTCATTTTCATTATACAATGGGGATACAATCTTCTTTTTAATCACATATTTTAATTAATTTGATAAGATAATATTTACATAACCATTGAAAAGGATTTTGCATACTTCATAAATAACTACCATTAACCTAGCAATTAGTATTCCACATCATTTTATTTCGAAATAAGATTTCAATCATGAACTTCGTATTTTTTATAGTTTTAGCTGCTAGCATATTTTCTGCACAAGGTAATTCCAAAATCTTAAAAAAGTTGTGTTTTAATTTAATTTACTGGGAAAACCTTTCTTTTTGTACAGGTAAGCCTCACGAACGTATTGTGGGTGGTGAGCAAGCAGAGCGAGGACAATTTCCTTACCTGGTGCAAATCCAGTATTGGAATACTCACTGGTGCGGTGGCTCCATACTTTCGGCCGATTGGATCCTTACAGCTTGTCATTGTGCTGATGCCTTAAATATTTCCTTTACGATTGTTGCCAACCAGTATGACGTTCTGACAGCGGAAGGGGACGAGAGAAGACACAGGGTGTCCAAATTAGTAAAGCATCCCGGTTTCAGTTATGTCACCTATGAAAATGATATTGCCCTTATGAAACTGGACCCTCCTTTGGTCTTGGACGAATGGGCTCAGCCTATTCCATTGCCACCTCCAGGGCACACCCCTCCTGACGGATGTACATTTCATTAAATCTTATTTTTAAATGTTTATTTGTAACTCATTATTTATGGACGATTCTCATTTTGCAACACTAGCAATTACAACGATTTCTGGATGGGGATCATTAGTGGAAGCTGGTCTGCCCCCAAGATTCCTCCGTTTTGTAGAAATTCCAGTGATATCAGACGAACAGTGTAATCAGGCGTACAGTGGAACTCACAATATTACCGAAAGTATGATTTGTGCCCAAGAAAGGGGAAAAGATTCATGTCAAGGAGATTCTGGTAAGCAACATTATTAGAATTATATAATAGTTTATTTCATACAAGTTCTGAAAAGTAACACAACTGCTGACATTAAATATCAACTAATATGTAAAACCTAAATATCTTTTGTATATTAATTTCTACAGGGGGTCCAATGGTCGCTGATGACCTAGGCCATCAATATCTTTCTGGAATCGTTTCTTTTGGAATGGGTAATGAACAAACTAAAATGATAAAGATTCTAACTCAACTTTAAATACATTTTTACTTTTCTCACCTAATAATTTGTATTGCTTATGAAAACATCAACATTGTTGTTCATTTAAATATAATATATTAATCTGACTGTGATGTGATGTGCTAGGTGTGCAAGACCAGAATATCCTGGTGTTTATACCGAAGTGTCGCATTTTATTGATTGGATTCACGAATCAATTGAGGAGTCCACTCCTTAACTGTTAGCTGCTGACATAAATAGAAAATATACTGCCTTACACTTGTAAAATCGTGCAACGGTTTTCAGTATATTGTTTTGAAAAGCTAATCCAATTCGAATTTGGGTTATACAAAGTAAGTGTTTGTTTTATGTATTGAACTGAATTACAGAACAGAATTATGTGACCACTTTAATAAAATGATTATGAAAAATGAATATCTAACAAATTGTAATTATTATTAAATAATTATTATTACTTGTTCAACAATTCAACTTTCAAAATATAAATGCGTATCTAATTTTTTGTAAACAAAACCTTGAAATATCAGAGTATTGAGATTATTTTAGGATAAATTACATATTAGTATAAAAGGATAAATACTGATAAAAATTACTATAAAAAATAAATATGAGTACCAAATTAATTACTTTGTACTCGTAACTTTAGCTGTTAATAATTTGTAATTCATATAAAGTTGTTTTGCAATAGTACATTTGTTTAATTGAGCGTTTATCCGAGTGAGCCAAAACGATGGCGCATTTAATTTACTGAAAAGGTCATCGATCTATTCTATTTTATTAAATAATATTTCTAACAACATATTATATTTATATACGAGAGCTTTAATCCAATTTGAAACATGTTTACGGTATTAAAAGTCTAATTATTTTAATTATGGAATAATCGTTTCAATGTTTTTCCCAACCAAAAACAGCATTTGGCATCTATTGTGTTTTACCTTACATATTCCTTTTCTCCTTATCAACTTCATTGTTTAATTAGTATTAGAAAAAGTACTGTAAATATTAAATGTTTCCGATAAGATACCATTTAGTATTGCAAATCTATCCCGCTTTATCTACATCCTTGCAAAAATTATTTTGCAATTGACACAAATATGTCGGGGGCTAATGCAGGTGTGCTTGTCGATCACTATCTTTTACCCACTATTTACGCATTTACCCAAAGTACGGCACAGCACCAACAAAGAAGCAAACAACCTTAGTTCTGTCTGCGATGAAATAAAGTAGAACGCAGTTCAGTGAAGTGAGATTAGTTATTTTTATTTTTAGAATGCATTTGTTTTTCCTCCTGCAATCAAAATATGCTTGACACCTTCTGTGATGTAACCTCGCTAATAGTGCAACCACAAATTAGATAGTGTCATAAATTAGGACATTGTTTATAATCTGTATTTTTATTTTTATATCTCATTTAAATTCAAATGTGACATTAAAATCAAAACTAAATTATCTTTCTCTAGAATTTGTTTGCGCAGATTTAATGAATACTTTCGTATTTTGTGAGGATGGCTGGATTATAAACGGCTATTTAAAAAATTGACATCAATTTTGAGATAAAAATCAACCCACTACAAAATGTTAAACTTTGTATGGATAATATTAGAAACTTTCTACAAGTTACTTTTGGGGTGTTGCACTTACAGCTCCCAATTCTAATTAACTAATTGTATGTGTTGTAACGGGTTTACTTTGGTTTTACTGTGATTATATACATAAAATATAAACAAACAAAGCATAAAAGCATAAGAAAACATGGTCAGTTTATACATCTGCATAATTCTCGGGAGTACAGTAATTACAAATTGCAACTTTAATAACTTGCAAAATTATGGTCACTCTTGAGAATTTGGGTATTGATATCGGCCAGTACTGATTTACTCAGTAATTTATTTTTGATACTGCAAATGTTTGTGTTGATTAGGTATGTTTGTATGTAAATGCAATTATATACATCCAAGCATATCCATACGATAAAATTACATTTTGTAAGCATGCACAGGGAATTGCGTTTAGATATTTTGATGGTATTTTGTCTGCGTAGCCAACAGTAAATTCATTGAGCATTGTTGTTTGCATCATTCACCGTTGTTACAAATTCTACTTTACTTAAAGTATCAAATAATGTAAATATTTACCAATAAACAAAACTGTTCTTTTACCAGTGCTTAGCATATTATTTGAAGAATATCAGCAGAAAAGATATCGCAATTCTGCGTTTGCAATTGCGTCATTGTAATAATTTAGCCTAGTATCCGGCTTACTGAAAAAGAATACGGACATTTTTTGCTTAAGAATTTTACATACAAGAGTTGCAATATATTTTAAATAGTATCCCCTAAAGTCACAGCATGACTAAACTCAAATGCCTCTTTAACAAAATTAATATTATTTCATTTGAAATTTCAAGAAATGAGAGTGAAATATTTTCTGTCGGTTTCTTGGATTGAAAATTTTTCACTAATAACAATATTATGTAGTGGAATACCCGTGCTATCTCAGAATCCCAAACCAGGATTTCCTAAAGTACAATTTAACTCTTCCAGCATTAACCCAATTTCCCAGCAAAATCGCAATGGCATAACTTTCCTTATGTCTGGAGGATATAGATTTTCTCTTACTCTAGAATGCAGTGCCCCTTATCCGGTTTATTGGTATACTGATTATTCCACTCTTAAAAAGGTATTTCACCTAAAAGAAGTTATTTTAAAGTTTACACTTTCAATTTTAATTTTTACATTTGCAATTCTTTAATTTTCAGTTTAATACAACCTTGTGTTTAAATGAAAGAACTTCCTCCCCTGGAATAGGCACTTCGCGAGAATTATATAATTTCAGAACAATTATCAGAATTGAAATTGACCCAGTTTCCATTCAGCTTTTAGAGGAGATCAATTACACTTGTCAAAGCTTTCAAAGCTCTTGTATGAATAATACTCTGTGCATCCATAAGCAGTTCAAAGACGAACCAAATACAATTCTTGTTAATACTGATGCACCCCATGTGCAGCGGCAAAAATGTAAGACAGTCACTTACTTAACAAATAAATTATTCTGAAATATCTAAATAAAAATATTAATTCTGTAAACAGATAGAAATTGTCCTTGGAAAATTGAATCCAAAATTGATAAAGCTATAAATCTGAAATCTTATCCTGCATTGAATGCAAAGCAGGAAGACAAAAAATCTTGTGGTGATGTTCTCTTTCTGGAGGAATTAAAAGCAAATGATCAGATGACTCCTGGGAATACTACAGTAGTTTTAAGATGCAGGTCCCATAAAGATTATTTCTCTCAGGGCATTCGACTCGAGTATAGCCAATTAGTGAATTCTACTGCTATTGTTCCCCTTAATAAAACAACAGGTAATTCTTTGGCAATTATTAAATAATTTTTCGACAAAATTGCTAATTTGGAAATTAATGTTGTAAATAGTAATCTCAATGTATTTAATAAATGCTTGTAGAATTGGATTCTGGGGAGTACCACGTAGTACAAGCAAATCTTCTCTTTCATGATAATGATTATATAACTCGGCAAGCCTTTTGTTCAGCTCCGTTATGGAATTCCTACGGCTGGTGCAAAGTTGCAATACATGTCACAAATTCTGAACCTCCTGAAGTTACTGAAACTGAGGAACCTGAAATTACGTCTAAACTTCCCATGACTTTTGGCACTTCCTCATCGACTACAGACATAGAAGAGATAATCAGCGTTCGTCAGAATAATGAAAGCAATGATAATACCACACCAGGTTATAATTCCTCTGTGCTTGCAACAATTGAAAATCACGGACACTTGACAAATATTTCCAATGGGACAGGACAAACTTTTGCTGGTTATAACATATCTTCAGATTTAAAAACTATCCTTGCCCAAAACTTTAATAATGGTGTTGGCGAAGAAAAGACTTCTTTTACCCCTCTCTTATTTGTATTGGTAATAGTCTCAGCAATATTTGGCTTAGCATTTGCCATTATTCTATTGTTCCTCTTTTTTACTGTAATAAAGAGGAAAAGAGAAATCCATAAACACAAAACATACTTACCAGAATTTCACATTTTAATGTCAACGGAAAATTCTCTACCAAAATTGCCAAAACGCAGAGATTATCAGGAAATTTCAAAAGATTGTGTCAAAATAGGTAAGTTAACCTTGTGTATGGGACTACAGAACCTTTTGTGCAATTTTGACTAACCATGATTTGTGTAGATGAAAAATGTGTTTTGGGCAATGGGACGTTTGGAATCGTTCTAAAAGGTATTTTGAAAACCCAAACAATGAACTGTGGTATTGATGTTGCAATAAAAACAACACGTAAAAACTGTAGCGAATTTTCTATCGATTCTCTGAAAAAGGAATTAAAGGTTGCTGCCAAAATAAAGAAGCACGAGAATATTGTCCAGTTGATTGGAGCTGTAACACAAGATATTGAAAATGGTAAAATGATGACAATTTAAAGTACTGCATCACAGCATGCACTTAAATATTCAGCACATTCTATAATAATACCATTTTTTCATAGGAAGTCTTTATATACTTCTGGAATATTGTTCCAATGGAAGTTTACGTGATTACTTAAGAAAACATAAAACATCTTTCAAGAATTTTGCTTCCAGTGATTCCGTGGAATTAATTGATACTAGGTAGTAAAAGGGAAATATGCATTTCTTGCCTTTCTTATTGTTGATTACGAATATAATACTATTAATTTGATATCTATTTTCATTTTGCAGGCTGGATTTTGAGATATCCACAAGGGATTTGATCTTGTGGTCCTTGCATATTGCAAGTGGAATGAAGTTCCTCAGCAATCAAAAAGTTAGTCTCAAGCAATTAGTAATTTATTTCATAAATGAATGCAAATTGAATTTTATTAACATACCACTCTTAATCTTTTCCCAGATTGTTCACGGAGATTTAGCATGCAGAAATGTTCTCTTAACTGAAAACCGGATTGCAAAATTGACCGACTTTGGTTTATCAAAACAACTTGAAGAATACTACTACTGTTTTAAAAGAGAGGTTTCTTAATGTCTATTTCTCAGTTAAAATGCAAAAATATTTCTCTTGAATTTAACAGCTATAAGAATTACTACGTGAATTTTTGTGTTAGGTTCCTATGCCTTGGAAGTGGATGGCTTACGAGTCTCTTATGTATCAAAAGTTTTCAGCCAAGACGGACATTTGGTCGTTTGCAATTACGTTGTGGGAGATATTTTCTTTGGGCGACTCTCCTTGGTTCGGCTGCCAATGGGGAGATGAATTTCTTAAAAATTTGGAAGCTGGAGCTAGACCTAGGAAGCCGGAATATGCTCCGGAGGAAATGTATGCAATTCTATCAAATATTATTTTAATTTGGCTAAAACTGATTATGACTTTATTGGAATTCAGATACAGCTTAATGCAACAGTGTTGGAGAAGTGAAACTGTTTTAAGACCACATTTTAATGAAAGTACTGCACAGATTGAAATTATTTTAGAGAAATTTACAATTAAGGCAAGTCGAATATTTCATTAAATATTAATTCACTAAATTAGCCTAAAATAATTATTTTTTAAATTGTTTATCTATTTAGGAGAATGCGAGAGATACTACCTTTTTTGACCCCAGTGTAACTTCACATGACTCAGGGTACTGTGACTCAGGCTACTATTTGATACCTATCAAATCAAAATAGAACGATGATACTCTACGGACACAACAAACCCTGTCTTTTACAACCTTAAAGTTTTGCCACAAAATAAATAAAATGTGATTGAACATGCAAAAGATCCTTTTATGTAGGCCCGTTAGGATTTATAAATTTTCCAGAATTGAAATAAATATCGTCATAAATAAATTCAAAGCAGTTTTATTTTTGACGCACCTGCTATGAAGGATATGGAAATTCATCAACACTAAACGAGGTGAACTCTTCGCTACAACTCAGTGCGCACAGATGAAGATTTTAATAATAATACCTATGCGATAAATTGGCATTGGTTTTAAAAAAGTTATTTATTTAATTTACAAATAGAATATATTTGACACATTTTGACTAATACATTATTTTGGTTTGGCTGAAATGGCTGAATATGGTTTACTTGATATATAGGATTCATGGGTTGAACACTACAACACAACACTCATAGGTAATTATCTATTTCATTGAGGCACTGTGCATACATACATGTGCAAATATAAAATACTTTCCTAAATACCTCTTACAGCTAGTTTTTAAGTATGTAGATATTTTTTTTATTTTATATAAGCTTGCAAATACTTAGCAATCATATACAGAGATGCTTTGTCCCTTGTCTTTCTTTGATAAGTGTAGTTCAGTAAATGCGTGGCATTTTCCTTGCTCGCGGATATTCGGTGTCATTAGAAGTGAAAGACCCGGTGTGCGTGTCTTCGGAACCCGAAGTACTCGCCACTTCAAGATTGTTAGAAGGCAGCCCATCTAAATAATAATATTGAATTACTGTAAAATATGCGTCCAATACATTTAAAAAGCTTAAATATTCCATGCAACTTAATTGCCTTAAGAGTGTACTTTATTATATCAAGGAAGTGTACAAAATATGAGTGAACGGTGATCCCTACCCGAAAAGACTTCTGATACAGATGAGTTTGTTTGACTCATGGCATCCAGGTCTCTACGAACTGCTGGTTGATTGGCATCGCGTAAAATTTCCCAATTCCTTGTTGCTGCTGCAGCCGCTTCAAAACTGCCAAATACAGGAGCAATTTGTCTCCCGTTTTCCAATACTTCAGCGTGCCCCATGCTCTTTATTTAAAAAAACAATAGAAAACAGATAAATTCATATTCAAGATCACGAAGTAAAGTAGAAGTAACAATAAATATAACTTACATGTACGACCAATTGAATTGCTTCTATTATGGGGTCGGGATTCTCAAGGTCATCTTCGGCCTGAGCTACTACATCATCATTATTAGCAGTAGCTTCCGAATCTGCGTTAGCATTAGCATTCGAAAAGACATTTTCCTGTTTTGGCACTTCATCTTCCTCCTCCTCACTTTCGAACTGCAGATTTTTATAAATGAATGAGAAAATATTCATAAAAATCCACATGGTTCTAAATTATTACATTACTTTTATGAGGACTCACCTCATCAGGGCACAATTCTCCAGTAACATTAGCATTAAACTTTTCCAACCACACGAAACAATTTTCTTGAAGATTAGCCCGACATCCGTCGTAAGACGTTTTCACTAGAAAAAGAAAGTTTTTAACTAAGTAATTAATGATTACTTGGATATTTTATGGTGCTAGTGAAACTCACAGTCTTCTTGGTCTGCCTCGTCAAGCATATTCGGGTCTACTGAAGTAACATTCCACAAGCGCTTTGTTTCCGCAACGTAGTCGTCTACTTTTATGTTAATGTAATAAAATGTTTCGTCTATTGCCTGCTTCAGAGTTGCTCGCAACTTGTTGAACCGAATCATGAAGGGATGAAAGGACATGAGTGCTATAAATAAAGAAAACTATTTAAGCTAATACTGTGCTTTCAAATTTAGGTTTTATATTGTACAAAAATGTTACCATAATTCATTATGTATCTGTGCAATTTGAATCTCATGTACAGGAACTTGTTAGCCTTAAAATCTCGGCTGTAAAACGAAATTATTGATAATTCACTGAATTTTTAGTATTTGATTGGAAATATTTTTTGTTTTATTTGTGCTTACTCTCTGAATATTGTTCCTCGATTAATTCTGTGAATATATTCCAAATCGCTCAGGTACTTGAGAGCATTCATGGAAAAAATGACAAGGTGGATATATTCGCTCAGTTGTTTTGGTAAATGCAATTGTGCACATAAATCTGCAATTTTGTGGTAAACTGTTTTTGATTCCGTATCTCCTTCATCGCCACTGAAAATACTGTCCGAATAATCGATATCGTAGCCAAGTCTTTTCTTTACAAGAATCCGAATCTAGTTCCATAATTATTTTACTATTAGCTCAGCTTTCATGAAATACACCTCACATTAAAAATAAACTGGAACGTATTTAATTGTTTTAATACAACTTATTAGGTATACTGTTGGCGTTGCATTCCAGAGAATCTGAGAAAACTTGAAAATGTGTACTTGACATTGTTTTCCAATTACCTAAAGGCAGGTACACATTTTCAAGTTTCTCTATATTCCCTGCAACGACAGTAGTTGATGGATACCTTTCCAAGAATACTGTGTTTTCTTTCATCTAACTTCTCTTTGTAGTTTACATCTGCATGTTGAGTGGAAGAGTTTCTATTCGCCCATAATACTCTTTTAATGTTTTCCTTCATCGAAGATTTCCTTTTCTCAGTACTAAGCTGAAATGGAACAAAATTAAATTTCAATTACATAAATGTTGATAAGAAATTTACTACTTTACCTACTTAGATTGTATATTATGTAATGTTACCATGTAATGAAAATATGTACCTGGTCGTCAATTACGTCCTCAGTCTCCTTGAGCATCCATAGGAGTTCTTTAACAAATTCGTTGTTCCAATTCTTATTTTCAGCTGACTGAGACATTTTGAAATTAACCGGAACCCGTTTTGTAAGAAGAATATTTCATACAAATGAATTGTATAAAGTTTGTATTGTATTTAGTTAGCTAAAGAACTTCAGTTAATTGGGTGATACACAGAAAGACCGAAATGTATACAAGTGTACGCAATATCCTTAAGCTAGAAGCAACTATTATGTGTTTTCATGAATGCAGCCAAAGCTACAATGGTGCTTTAGTGCGAAATACTTTCAACTTTAACATTGCTGTAGTATTTGTTTGCAAATGCACAGATGCGCAAATATCCATTCATAAAACTCTACGTTTTGGCTGCGTCAGGGTCGGGAAGCATCTTTAGCACACACGACTTCACAGCACAAGGAGTTAACGTTTCAAGTATTGACGAAAGCAAAAAAGTGGGTGAAGTTGCATGCAGCCCATTTCCCCTTTCTTTATTCGCTTCCCAAATAAAACAGCAACATGTATGCTGTATTAGCCATCGTTAACATGTGTGATATCCTCTTGTTAGCTAGTTAACTATTAAATTGTATGCAACAATACGTTATCTAGTTTTGATTACCCAAATATTTGTGTGCAGTCAATATAGTGGTTGATAGTTCTCTATAATCAAATCTAGATGAATCATATTACTGTGATTAGTCATTTATTAAGTATACTAATTCCATGAACTCGTAAACGCGTCTACTAATCCACTGCTGTATGTTTTACGGAATACTATTGCACATATTGACTTACAACTAATAAGCTTATGGTGTAAATTGTAATCATAAAATATGATATAAGCATATCTCTAAAAGCATCCTTTCTTAAATAGTGTGTACCTACAGTAGATACGGTTAAATCAAGACCTAGAGGTTTAGACTGTTAACCATTTATATGTAATGTAATTTAATATAACACATAGGTATATAATATATTTATATTGATTCGAATTTTCGGAATTATTAAATATTGTTGTAGAAAGTTTCATGGAGAAGTTTTTTGACCTGGCATTCACATATTTAACCAAAAATATAATGTGACAGTAATGTATTGGTTGGCTTTATGGCTTTGTTTGTTTACGGAATGCTTTTATACTATGCAAAACTGCAAACCGTCTGTAGTGTTTGTAGTATTGAACATCATAAGCTATTGTTAATGTATTAATAAGCTGAAGTGCTATTGTGCTATGTTAATGAACAATGAGAATATTTGGTGGTGGTATAATTATAGTAATACAGATTTAAGAGCATAGCATATGCACGTATGTGTGAGCTAATCCAAATCAATATGCTGTAGAATTACAATTTGTAAGATTTATCGTGTCATTTCGCATAACTTGTGTAGACATAACCTACCTATGTAACAATAACTACGTAGATCTTGTAGTAGATCCACTTTATATATATTATTATACTTGTATAGTTTATATATAGCCATATAGCATCTCTATCTATTAGTAGTTGTTTGAGATCCATATAGGCGTTTGTTTTTTGTCCTTGCTCTTACCTACTGACTTTTTGTAGACTCTTCTCAGAATTCCTCGCAAAGGTACATGATTCATTGTCAGCAGCATCTGAATCGCTTGCTGCATGTACAAACATATGTATTTAATCCAAACATGTAATACTACTTTTGTAACTTATAGACCTATAATGGAAATTGCAAGGTTATTGAAAATTACACAATGTTCAACAGACATTCGTTTGCCTTGAGAATTTAAAAGGTTAAATCATATTCAATTTATTGCACCGTGCAATATACATACTTTTAAGACTTGATTAATTCCTCTTCCATAGAAAAATGGCAAAAGCCAAAATAAACTGTAATAAAGATTAGTTGTGGTACATTTACAAAGATTAAAAGTATAATTTAAGTAAACCTACGTATTGAGTTTACGTAGATGTTGACAATAAACACGCAGACAGATAACAGCTAATAAAATCCATCGGAAACCTAAAATTAGCACATCTGAATAACAACATTTTATAATTACATCACAGCTTGTAAAAAGCACCCATACCAATACCGCACAGAATTGTTGTTCCACTTTCATCCAGCACTGCTATCTCAAGTTATCAATAAGTGCTTCATTTCCGTTTTCTCTTACATCACCAATACTAATAAAGCCCATGCCCAACGCACAGTACGTGTCATAAATACTTTACAGACGCAGACAGAGTTTTGACCTTAGTACTAAAAGCCATGAAAATGTGAAATACTGCAACGTATGTACAATGCTTCTAAACTACAGTAAAAGAAATAAAAGTTTAACAGTAGCAACAGTGGCAGCATAAAAAATGATAAGAAAAGCTGAGACACAACAACAATAAATTAAACACAAGACTCACAGTAATAGAAATTACTAGCTTATTGTACTGATGAGAGACAAAACATGTCCATAGGCAAATGCAGTCAGTCGGTTGTAAATAATACATAAAAACCATCGAACCTTATTATTGTTATTATCGTTTTCCATGCACGGACCGTTTGTACTATGTTTGGAATGAGCTTCTGTAAATGCAAGTGTTAACCGAGCTCAATTGCTTTGCCAGTTCCAAGAAATTGAGAGTGTGCAATTTCTCTGTAATCTTTAATTCTTCGTTACGTAGTACATGTGCATCAGACAGATCAGCTCTTCAACTCATGCTTTGGTTTTGGTGGGTGCTGTAAGTACGCAATTCATACGACAAAGTAACAGCACTTAATTGTGTATACGACATGAAAAATGATGACAGAAAATAAACCATGAAGTGGTGGCCACTAATGAAACCGAACATCCTCTTAAGACACGTAATCAAATTATTAGCGGACCAAAACATTTTTATTGCAGTTTATTCGTGACGCAAGTGATGTTATGGTGTTCGTTATAAATAAACTCAAATATTATTGAATAATGTATTACCTCTGCAGTTATAATTAAAAATAACTCCAAACTATGTACTATTTATGGAAATAAATTATTACATGGACAATCGTAATTTACGGTTTATGAATTTATTTAAGTCTTCCATACTATCTATTTGTATAATTTTCGATGATTTGACTACTATATACAGTTAAATAAATGGTGAAAATATTATGCATAACTGAGTCTATACTATACGTATATAGTATACCATACCATCTTTCCTACCCTAAAAACGCGTCCGTCTAGAAATAAAATGCAACTTTGAAATACAATATCTGGTTATATATTAATATCGTTGAAAAGTAAAGATGTAAGTAGGGAGAGGAGACTGTAAATCAATTTCCTCTTCGGGGGTGTTTTGCAGGGGGTTCGTCCATCCAAGAAAAGTTAAGGGGGTCAAGTAAGAACTCGTAATGTCCGATTTCTTCCTCGCAGTCAGATTCGGAAGAACTGGCAACGGAATGAGCACCGGGAGAGAGAGGCATGCTTACTGTGCAAGTAAAGAGAGTAAAAATGGTAATTAATTTTAAGTAATCAGATTTTCAATGAAATAAATTTTTCAGCAATGTATTATTAAGCAGATATATATAAGTAATTTTGTACCGGTCGCAAGTAAGTGGGAAGGTAAGCTAGCTTCGTCACTGGCATCGTGTCCACTTAAAAACATTGAGTCTTCTGACTCGGTCAATGCACTTGCAGGTGCGGCCACCAAAGGTGGCCTTGTCCAGAATGAAGGATCTTCTTGAGGAATCCTCGGAACCAACCGACTGCCTTCATCCTGACTACGAGGCTAAAAATGCATTGCAAAACTTGAGTTATCAATGAAAAATTCAACCAAAATATGAGTAATTAAGAAATTAATCTAATTGAATACCTGAAAAGGATACTTTTCAACCCCAAACAGTTCTAGAAACTGAAACATCTTTCCTGTGTGATGCTGTAAGCAATCCTGGTACAACTGTGTTTCTAAAAATGAAATTATAATTTTAAATGCTTGTCTTGGTTTAAAAATAGGTCAGGTTGTGGTGGTTGGGTACCTTGTCGTATAATCGTATTTATGTCAGTGTTTCGATTTTCTGATGAAATTCTGTTGAATTGCGCAATGAAGCTCTCCGTCTTGTTGTTAACTTCCACAAACTTCCTGTCGATCAAATTCCAGCCAATCATTCGCAAATCATTGTAGATTTTCATGTCGTCGTGTTTGGAAGCCATCTCTGGAAATCAAATGAAATAAATTTCCATAAGCATTGTTGGTAATTTAATGTTGCCGTTACAGAAGTAATTTTATTGTCTTACTAAATTGAATTTTGTATCGATGAAACTTGTACCGCAGATGATTGTACCAGTTTTGCCGGTATTGAGGCCTGGAAATTAAAAATTATAATGATCATCAGTTGCCTTTTAAAAAAGTGCAGATTTTCAAAATTTGGAAAGTTGGATTTTTCGTACAATGGTTGCATGACTTTTGTTGAGACACGTCTAATGTATTCATGATCGTTGAGGTATTTAAGAAGTCCGATGATAAACATGCCACAGTAGGAATATTGGTTTAAAGCAATGGGCAAATTCAAGTTTAAGGAATGATCTGCCATGGACTTCAGATCCATTTTGTCCGCAAGCATTTCTGGAGAGACAGCATCTTCCGTGATTTCAATGGGAATTCCGTTGAGTAAACTATTGGAAAAGTCTAAAGTGAAACCAAGTCGATACTGGAAAAATGTGCGTACCTGGGGCAATTAAAGTTTAACACATGAAACAGATGTAATAGGTTACAGGAAATGCCAATATTTTTATCATACATTTTAGATGCATTTGTAATAAAATTGTAAATTAATACACCAGATAATAACGTACTTTGTCCAACACTGTCGTTTTCAAGGTCATTAACTTTTCTGGAATAAACACATTTGGATTGGGGTCTATTGGTCGGTTAACTTCGTAATGGTTCTCACTTACAGGAAGGGGAACTAAAATGCATAGATATTGTATGTAAATATATGTAATCACATGTAAATAGTTAAGCTGATAGTGCAAATGTATGGAAAAGGGGAAATTATGTAAATACATGTAAATACAAATTGTGCAGTAAATACATGCAATCTGGGTTTGGATAGAATTAAATAAAATTTCCATTATACTACAGACAGAGTAAATTTTTATTATAATTTTTATATATAAACTGGGAAAAATGAAAAATGTAAATGCATATACAATGGTAAGTATATTAAGGAATTTGAGTAGCATTGATAAAAGCCTTACAAAGCATTACAATTCGCAAAAACTATAATTATTTTAATTAGCAATTAGTAAAAGCTTACCGGAAACTTCTGCAGTTTCTGCCGCCCGCCTGTATGATGACAGCTAATTATATGAAATACAGTTTCATTAGCCCAATGGAATAAACCATGAAATATAAGACCGAAAAACACATTGAAATCAAGAAGTGTATTTATTTGTGGTCATTAAAAGATAATTAGCATAATAATTAGTGGTAACCACCTGTCCTTCGAGAGCAGCCACCGTATCCTTTAAAACCCACACTTGTTCCTTAGCATACGGATTATCCCAGTTCCCGTCCATTTCCCAGTAAATTAGCACATTTACCAATAACAATAATTACGAGCACCAGTCTGGAGGACACAAATAAATCTTCAGGTAATAAATAAATGCGATTGAGATTGCACCTATCCAATTAGATTACTGTCTACTCTGATTGCGAATCGCAATTGAAGACAAACGTTTGTTTTCTCAGTCTTAAATAGTTCTAGACGATATATCAACAATGTTTAGGTACAACGTTATGCCTGACGCAAATTCCCCTACACATGTGTTCACTTGTACAGTAGAGTACAGTGCAAAAGTGGAAAAGAGGAATTTCTCTATCTTACGTATTCTTACACACAATAATACTCGGTGCATTTAGCACAACGAACGTTTGGTGTACTTTAGTGGACGTGGATTTTCCAATAGCCCCAATGCACTCTTCTATAGACTGAGGTGCTTGCTTTGCAACTGAGAGTGAACTCCGAATGCATGTGCATTTCTATTACGTGGACACTCTGTGCTTTGGCGCTTACTTGAATTCGCACAGAATCTGCACACATTCGCATAGCATGCATATAGCAATACGAAATGTACATCCTTGTACGAGAGAGAGATTGTATTATGGAGTGACTCATGGTATATGTGTGTTCGTAATGTAACTAACTGTATTGCAGTCACTGACACTGACTCACTCTGTCTGATGTCGACTCATACCGAGTCAGCCAAGCTTAGCGAATAAATGCAATAATAATAAAATAGTTGAACCTACTTAGGAATGATATTGTGCTACTACACGTAACTACATCCGGAATTGTAAATTTCTCTATTTAGATACATTTTATTTCTTACGCAAGTATATAGGTAGGTAATACAACTTACCGTAATATTATGAATCAGATTTTTACGTGCTCATATTAACCAACTCTCATGTGAAAAGATGATGATGAGTCATATACAAAACGCTACCGTTAATTCTAGAGAATAAGAATACTATTATCAACAGTAAGATAACCTACATTTTCTGTGTATTCACTTTCTAGTGCTTGTGTAGTCTTTGTAACATTCATGTAATCAGTTTCATTAATAGATGTTGCAGATTCTTTTCATTGGTATAAATTACTTCTTAGTAATTCAATTGAATCATTCGATAAATGGTAATTCGAGGCTTAAAAGAATGCAGAGGTTTGAAGGTCACATTATGTTCTGTGAGAATTACATTATAATACTATTATCACTATTCACTAACGCGTTACTCATCTTTAGGGCAATAAGGTGAAGATACATGTAAATACGTACTATATAAACAGAACGTGTAATAGAATAATATTTATTACATCGAGAACCAGTCATCACATTACTATTTATGCTACCAAAAGGGAAACTAAAGTTAATCTGGCGAATAAGTGATATGATAATGACACTGGACACTGGAGAAGGAAATAGAGAAAATATGAATAGCAAATAGTGAGGTTTTAGTTGAGGGAGGACTTTTCGCTCGTGCAGCAAGTAGTTTATGTGATTACGCATATGTACATAGACTGCTCGGTTTGGTGTATGTGTACAATCACACTTACAGAGGCAATCGGCGATTATGACATTATAGTTACGTGGACAGAGATACGCAACATAAAAGATGTAGGCAGCTACAACGAAAGAGTTCTTAGAAACCAGTATGCACAGTACTTATATACTTGTAAAGAGAGATAAAGAATTCCAGTTTTTTTCCAGGATAGAGATTACCGTCTGAATAGACTAGTATACCGAGCATCAAATCAAATTACTGAGAAACTGAGATATGCCAGTATTGCATATATTGCTATTGCCTATTTAGGTAAAACCCATGAGATTTAAAGGCAATATTATTTTTAATTAATATTTTCTGAGAGGACTAATTATTATTTTATCAAAAATGAAATATGCGTACACAACACTACAAAAACTAAGACTGGACAATAATTTGCTTAATTGATTGTTACCTGTAGGAGTTACAGGATGCACTTACCATAATCCGAAAGAACTGGAAACAAAGACACGCAAAGGGTTCATTTTGCGATATTTTGCACCAAATTAGATAAATATAAAGGTTAATAGTCACAAGGACAAATTAATGTCACAGTAAAATCATCTAGCTCTCTACTCAGATATTTTCCAGTTGAGAAAAGACAGTCTTCTGGTAAACAGTTGAAATTTGAACTGAACCACATACCTATGTCTTTGTTACCGTCTAATAGAAATTTCCAATTTAATTAGTACAAAATTCGGAACTACGCAATGGAAACAAATAAATTATGGGTCATACACTTCTTGTTTATTTTTGCGGTTGTCCATTCCGAAATGAACTTTGTTTACGGACCCATCAAATTGCATTATGATAACGATAACAGTAAGCAGGTGTCCTTATCCATTCCTACCGTTGAAGGGCAAGGTGGAAAATCTGCAAGAGTTGTTTGCTATTATAGCAATTGGGCAATTTACAGGAAAGGCATTGGAAATTACACAGTAGACGATATTCCCTACAATAAATGCACTCATGTCATTTATTCTTTCGTTGGTGTTTCAAATGTCACTTGGGAAGTTCTCGTTTTAGATCCACAGGTAAATATTACCATTTCAAATAACTATTTTGCTACTAGAAGTTCTGGTAGTTTTTCAAACCTATAATTTTAGAATAAGAATTTATAGAATCTTCTCATTAATTTTGTAATGGTACACAAATTGTTATAACAAGAAATATTATTAAACAGCTCGATGAAGAAAAAGAAAACTTTCGAAAGTTTGTGGGATTAAAAGAGAAAAATGCAAAGTTGAAATTACTGCTTGCCGTCGGAGGATGGGGAGAAGGAGGAAAGAAATATTCCCAATTGGTTTCTTCTGCGAGACGGCGAGCCAGTTTTGTCAGCAGTGTTGTCCGTATGTCCAGTTCAGAACAAAGTATTATTTTCATAATAAAATTAATTGTATTCGTATTTCAGATATCCTGCATAAATATAACTTTGATGGATTTGACCTTGACTGGGAATATCCTGGAGCGGCTGACCGTGGAGGTAGTTTTGGAGACAAAAATCTCTTTTTGGATCTTGTACGAGAGCTTCGGTCCACTTTTAATAAAGTTAACCGAAATTGGGAATTGAGTATGGCCGTCCCTGTTGCGAAATTTCGGTTGCAAGAAGGATATCATGTACCAGAACTGTGCAGGTAAATAATTCATGCAAAAAATCTAGGAAAGAATTTTTAAAAAAAGTTATAAATTAGAATTCTGAAATGTATTCAAAATTCCTGAAGTTGAAGAAAATGTTATTAAATTATCAATTAGTTTGGTGAACGCTGTACATGTGATGGCTTACGACCTCCGAGGAAATTGGGTTGGATACGCAGATGTGCATACTCCCTTGTACAAACGTCCTTTTGATCAGTTTGCTTATGAAACCCTAAATGTTAATGACGGAACTCAACTTTGGGTGGACATGGGCTGTCCTCCAGACAAATTGGTAATTGGAACAGCGTTTTACGGACGAACTTATATTCTGGGAGATGTGGCGAACACCAAACCGGGAGCATACATTGTAAAATCAATGGAAGGTGGAGATCCTGGAGAATATACTCTAGCCAGAGGATTCATGAGTTACTACGAAGTAAGACTCTTCTCTGCATTATTTATAATAGTGTATGGAAAAAGATTTATGGTAAGAAAATTTCTTTTTGGATCGACTCCTCAAAGATTTGTTAATATTTTTAACAGATTTGTCTGCGCTTAAAATCTGGAACTTGGACCCGGGAGTATGACTTAGTGGGGAAAGTTCCTTATATGTACCACGACAAGAACTGGATCGGATACGAAGACGCAGACTCCCTGGATATAAAAATGAAATGGATTCGTGATAAGGGATACGCTGGTGCAATGAACTGGGCAATAGACATGGACGATTTCAGAGGTGTTTGTGGAACTAAAGATATCTTAATCGATGTTTTGTGGAAGGGAATGGAAAACTACACAGTTCCCAAACCGAAATTAAAACCAGACACCCGTCCAGAATGGTCTCTTCCTCCAGCTGCGAGTGAAAATCCAAATATCCAGGGAGAAGGAGTGGCCACAACGGCGGTGCCCGCCTGCACTTCAAGTAATAACTTAGTCGCAGTCCCCAAAATGAATGATCCAACAATAGTGCCTATTTTAATGCCGAACCCTGGATATACTACTCCAGGTCCTGGCAGCCATTCCACCATGGCTACTTTCATTCCCGTATTCACCGAAGACCCATCCGAGGTGTCTACAATTCCGCCACCTCCTGAACCAGTTACCGGCGGAGGAGGGGGCGAGGGTGGGGGAGGTGAAGGAGGGGGCGGAGGAGAATCCGGAAGTGACATTGACTGCTCCAAGGGCGCTTATCATGCTCACCCTACTGATTGTAAAAAGGTTAGCAGTTATTATGCTGTCATTATAGTATAGACTCGTGCTTAATTAGTGGATTCATTAAAATGTGATAATAAATTATAATATGGTTTTAGTACTACTGGTGTGTTTATGGAAGGCCTGTGGAATATACTTGTCCTGAAGGAACGCTTTGGAACAGCAAACAACACATTTGCGATTGGCCATCCAATATTGCAGATAACAAATGCACTAGTCTGTTCCTGTACCATCATGATCACCGAAACCTTATTAGCGTTTACTCACGACACCCATAATCCCTATAGTATGTAGCCATGTAATTACCATTGTCATCATAAGCAACAACATTAAAAATTAATTGCTATAATACTAATTGCCTTCATTAGCTATGTGAAATATAGTGCAATATCATGTCCAATATGAAAATCAACTTTATACCTATAAGTTAAAACTGGACTTTCAATTTCATTTTTGTTTATTCAAGCATATGCCTGTATTTTTGTGCAATACACGGTATTCATTACAATTTTCTACATGATATGCTTGTATATGCGTATATAATATGCTTGTTATATGTAATGCAGTATGAGTGTACACAAATCATGAAATGTCTGTTTAATTTGTAAAAATATATTCAATAATGTTCACTCAATAAATGTATTTTCTAAGGATGTATTGCTCCTATAGGCTTTCTATAGTATATGTTCATGTAGAGTAGGTAATTGTCTTCGTTTCTTAAGCGCAGCAGTAAAGCAACTCATTTGAGAACGGGTTTCTTTAATAAGATCACAAGGGTTCTAAAAATAACTCTGTTACTCTAAGCAAGAAATGAAATTTAGGGCAAAAAATTTGGACACTACAGAAACGATAATACAGCAGCATACCTTTTAGCAAATTACTTGAAACACAGGAGCATTTGTTGTGTATTGGCAATCCTTAAAGGATGTTTCCTCATTTCACGGATTTAAGGTCTACAGTCTTACCATTAGTTTACAAATGTGCTGTGATTCAGCAACTAAAATCCGAATAGTAGCACGAGGCATCTGCGATATTTTACCAAATTCTTACTTTCGTAATTACTGTGCAGTGTTTCATGTTGGTTTGGTTCATAAAAATTAGGAATATTTAAGCAACTAAGCGTTCTTTGAGTATTCGTATCTGAAGAATTTATAATATAATTTATACGAAATAAAGAAATAAATACTTTCGGGACTGAATTAGCGATTGAATTGTGTATTGGGATTTAATTATCTAGTTTCTTGTTCCAATGCAGATTCAGAAGTGATAACTTTGGAGTAGCACAAATCTCCGAAGCAATAATGTGCTTATTACGTAAATATTAGGTGAATTCAGTATTTGCGCACATTGGAACTGCGTGTAAATTCCTGAGGTGTACTCAATAGGGACAAAATGCCGAAAAATAAGAAACCGAGTCCTAAGGAATCTCCTGCTCCAGAAAGCAGTGTATCACTAAAGTGTCCCGTATGTGATGTTCAAGCGAAATCCCGTTGCGGTGGTTGTAATAATGTTGGATACTGTTCCAAAGAGCATCAGAAGCAACACTGGAAAATTCACAAGAGTGAATGTTCCCCATGGAAGATTTGCGAATCTCCTCTTTTGGGGAGATTCCTCATCGCAGTCAGGGACATCAAGGCAGGGGAAATTATTATGGATGAACAACCTCTTCTATTGACTCCACCAAAAGTGACTATGCCAATTTGTCTCAAGTGTTATGCGGAATTTCAAGTCGACGAAGAAGATAATTCTAACGAAGGTACCATTTCTTAAAAGTAGAGTAAATAAAAAAAGTTAATTAAACACAAAATTGCAGGAGTAATAAATACAATTACTATTTGTTAATTTTGATACAGATTTTAAGGGATTTCTGGTCAACCCTGACTCAACTCCGCATCCGTGTCCAAACGGTTGTGGCTGGCCAGTGTGTGGTTCAGAGCAGTGCAAGGCTTCTAGCTCAGCTTTCCACGATTACGAATGCAAGTTGACATCTGCTCGTGGCGGAGTTAAAATCCGAAACTTTAATCAGGAGCACCCAATGTACCGGCCCATTGGAGTTTTAAGAGCACTTGCCTTGGATTCAGAAAAATTAGGTGCTTTACTTAATTTGCAATCCCATGCGTTTAAAAGACCAAGTCAGGAAGACAAAAAAGACGACAAGGGTGAGAAAGAGAAAGACGAATCGGAAAAATCAGATTTAGATTTCGCTAACGCAAACGCAAAGTCGGAGAGAGAGACAGATATTCAAACGACTGTGAGATTAGTCCACAGTTTTTTCAAAAGGGGCGATATTACTGAGGATTGGATTCTTAAAGTTATTGGAATTATTGAAACGAACGGTCATGAAATACCTCTTGCTACTCCAAAGGATGAAGTTGGCAGAAGACTTATTGGTTCGTTCATTTTTATCTAATAATAACACTTTTATAAAAAAAATGCTATGAAAAGTGTCAGTTTTGAAATTCCAGGATAAAAATGAGAAAATACGCTTATTAGTTGTAAATGTTAATTTTATAAATACTTTCAAGTAAATCGGGTTTCCTTTATGTAGGTATTTACAACAATGCTTCATTTTTTGAACACAACTGCAGACCGAATTGCGTGAAAACAATAAATATTTCTGACAAATCAATAATAATCAGATCATCCGTGCCCATCAAGAAAGGAGATCATCTATCAATATCCTATGTGGATCCCCTTTGGGGAACGAACGATCGGGTGAATTTCTTGCAGATGACAAAGTTCTTCACTTGCAAATGCATGCGCTGTTGCGACCCTACAGAACTCGGATGTCACATCAGTTCTTTGCTGTGTCAGCAACCCTCGTGTGTCAATAAACGAGTAGGAAGCGACGCTGGCAAAATAGGAATGATTCTCCCTGAAGACCCATTCAATGCATCATCCGAATGGAAATGCAACACGTGCTCAGAAACGTATCCCGTTGGCTATGTTTCATCAGTTATGGAGAAGGTTGGAAGGGAAATGCAAAATCTGCAACCACAAAGGGGGATTATTGCCCCAGAGGAAGATTTCATTAAAAAATTTCAGAAAATTTTGGCTCCTAATCACTTTTACCTTTTGGAAATCAAAGTCGATCTGGCTCAGCTATACGGGAGAACCCCCGAAGAACCTCTTCCAGTTTTACCACCAAAGAAACTCATGAGAAAAATTCAACTGTGCAAAGAATTACTGGAAGTGTTTGATATTATCGCTCCAGGTGAATTAATTTGTTCGTAATTCATGCATAGTTCTGTAGGCACCTTTTAACTAAAGCAATTTATTAATTTTTGTTGCAAAAGGTTACAATCGCTTGAGAGCTTTGATGATGTACGAACTGCAAGCCTCTGTTATCACATTGTCAAAGTTAAGACAGTCTGTTGGAGAGATTTCTTCACAGCAACACAGAGATGAATTAATGGTGAGAAAAACAATTTATTTAAGTAGAGCATTGCAGTTGTGATGATTTATCCATGTTTTATATTTGCTTAGCCCTGTGGAAGGTGGCTTATTGATGTTATAAAAGTTTTCGAATGGGAACCTGATAATTCGATAGAGAAGAAGCGGGGAGAAGGTGCTAAAGCAGAACTTACACTTTTGAAACTTTATTTGGAAAGAATGGAAGAAGATGAAGATGAGTCATCCAATGTTTTAAGTGACGATAAAAATCCAGATTTGGATTCTTACATTGAGGATGTTTATTAGGTATAAGTTGTACAGTTTTGTAAGGTAGACTTATTTGTTATGTATCGTTACCTATTTAGGAATTAATACACAGGAATCAATGGACGGTAGTTTGAGCTCTATATAGCTAGTCAATTAATTAGTTTTCCTGGAGTCATTAATTAAATATTTAAATCAAATACTTCAATTATTTCTTTTGTGATCCATGATAATTAACGATCCCAATTTCAGCAAGAAGTTATTTAGTTCTTAATTACATAATATTCGACTTCACTAATCAACTATTTAATGTTATTATCACTTCTCATTTGTAAATATCTTTAATTAAGAACATTTATTATTTCCCCGAAGCTAAAATTCTCCTGTACTGGAATTTTCTGGTTTACGTTTACTGGTTTACTACGACCGTTAGCTTTGTATCACCAGAATTACGTATACCTACAATGTTATTCAAAGATTCAATGAGTGATGCAAATCAAACAATTGAGTAATAAAGGAATTTGACTTGCATTAGAATAATCAAGCTTTCTTTAAATTACATCGTAGTAGTAGGTAATAATAATGTCTTTTAAATCATTGCTGCAAACAAGCTGAGGTAAACTATAATATTTTAATGTCTTTTATTGAAACACAATCACTTTTATCACACATAATACGACTCTATTTCTACTCATCAATCAACTATATCTTTACATGCACAAATTATAGGTAATTTATTTTGGTTTGTCTTAAAAGCCAGAAATATACCGTTGTGTCGATGTTCCATCCTAATAATTTTCTTGTTAGTTTGCATTTTAACACTTAAATGATTATGAAGTAAAGTATTATGAGATCAAGTGGAATTGTCCATTCCACCAAAAATATCTGCATACTGATCAACCATAGTCGTCACCAAATTTTCGAGATGCGACTGCATTTCTCCTAATTTCACCATATCCTTGAAAACGAAAGGTATTAGGATTGGCCACCAGCAATTGGCTAGATTCTTGGAATTCATAGAATTTACTTCTGACCGTGCAGCGACTTTTGTCAAATGCTGAATCACAATTTTCAGGACAGTCAAATTAGGTGGCGGCAGGTGAGAAAGAAATTCTTTCAGTTCCTGTGAACGAGCATCTGCATTTGCAATTAGTGCTATCTGAAAAATAACCAGAAATGAAATTCGAGTGGTACGGCCATAAATAATCTTTGAAAAGGAAATAGGATTCTCACTCGTTCAACATCCTGGATCATGCCCATGGGAATAACTGGAGAAATTGTCTTTGCCACAAGCTCCTTTAAAGCAGTGGCCATAACATCCACAGCTAAGTTCAAACTTTGAATGTCGGCATTCTGATTTTCTGCCCAAGTACTGAAAAGTCTATCTACTTCTGCCTTATTCCCAGGAACTCTGTACAAACCCTCTGTTTGAAGACCATTCTCTTCAATGAATGTGGCCCAGCGTTCTAAAATTCAACCAGGAGCGATTACATCTTCCAGCTAGAAAAATTTTATTAGCATTTATTTAGTTTTATGTGTAAAAATGTTGTAATTGCTGTATTAAAACTGTTTCTCGGAACTAAATTATCTAATTAACTCATAAAGCTAAACTAAATGCTAACTACAAAGTAGATGAACTGTCCACCCGTTAACCTTTAATGTTTGTAAGACTTCTTTCATGCTTTTCACTGCGTTTTTTTTGAGGTTCTTCATCTTTATGATAAAGAGGTACAGTCCACTAATAATTAAGAAAAGGATCCCATGGAGGATAAAAAGTGGGAGCTTTGTGCAATGTAATTGCCAGGAGAGAGCTAAGAATGTAAAGACAGTTAGAGTCACTGTCACTACTATACATTTAAATTTGAGCCAAACCGTGTTCCAGCAACTCCACCCCTGAAAAGAGTTCAAATCAACATTTTTCATTAATTGAAAAGCACTGGAGGGATGTTTATTTGCAGTAGTAATGACCAATGAACTAAATTTATAATTAAAAATATAAAATGATGCCTACCTTAAAAATTACCAAAATCAAAGACACGCCACAGAGAAATTTAGCTAATGAAAGTACCAGGAAGATGCATAAGATCCCTGTTGCTGGCATCCAATCTAAAATTGATTGAAAAACACAATGACACATTTTGAAGGAAAAACTGTAGAGTATATAAATCACTCTTGTTTTTATGAGAAAGAAGAATATACCTTTGACAAGCACCGAGAAAGTCTCCCAAACGGAATACTCGGCGAAAGAGCTGAGTGTGAAAATACATAAGAATAAGAAGATAAAGAAATCCACAGTCCGTACAAAACATTTATATAGCAGCCGAGAGATCCTAGATTTTGAGAGGTCATTTGTCTGGAAATTTCACAGAAAAATATTCAATATTTGTTCATTATTGGGAAAACACTGGGTTTTTATAGATTTTGATTTACACTAAGGACAAAATTATTTCTACCTTCAAATTTTGAATAATCAAAGCAGAATAAAAAGTGAAGAATATGATGGCCAATGGTATTTTTATCCGCAATTCTGAAATAATTGGCAATGAAACATTTTGAAGGCAAATCTTTCGAATAAGTCTCTTTTTTAGTCGAATTTACTTACGTTCATACTCTGGAGCTAAAAATTCACGTTGAAGTTCAGCAATGTCATAATTAAAAACTGAGATTGATGTTTTCCATGTTTCTTCATTACTTGGTAATAGCCCCTTAATGACTGCTGTGATCTCGGGGATTGCCATCCATTTTAAATAATCTCCTTGTCTGTCCGACATATGCCAAATCTCAAAAACCATAAAATAGCTCCGGATTGAACACAGTATGCCCCCGACCTATTAGGAGAATGAATTCGCAGAAAGAAATTTTAGTACATGAGATGTAAAAAGTATTTCCATAAACGGTCTAGTAAAATATTGTTTTCTTGCTTCGAAAATTATGAAAGCTAAATTGGTTTAGCTTTATATAACTTAGGCCGTGATAACAATATTCAGAATAAGCAACACTATAAAAATCAATAGAATATAGTAAGTAGAGTAGGTATTACAACATCCATGAGGGCTAGCATAATTGCCAGATATTTCGGCCAATCAAGTAGCCTTTCCATCTTTGTCGTAACTTTGTCAATCTATTACACACTTGGATTCCGAATCAGCAAGAAATTCAACTTGTTTAGGTCACCAAAATATGATCAGTTGAGTTAGTACGCAATGTTATACACGGATATCAAAACTTTGAGTAAATTCTGCCCAGTTGAAAGACAAGTTCATGTCATAGAATTAGATATGTATTACAAGAAATGTTTTATTAGTGCTAGTTTCCATAAGGAGCCTGTACAAAATTGAGGTATCCATGGAAAGATATTCTGCATCTATTCTGCATCTGAATTTAATAATGAATTTGAAGGTATAAGCCGATCAGGGCATTGTCATCACAAATTAGCATGGGGACTAAATAAATACTTTTGTCTAAGATATACATACAGATAATTCTTATTTGGTAATTGGTTTTGTAATGATTGTAGATCAACTCAACAATGAATAAGAATGGTCAAGTAATCTGTTGGGCATGGCTGATCCTTACCCTAATATGTTTTGGAGTGGATGGCCAAACGGAAAGATCAACGTATTCAAAAATTTGCGAGAAAATCACCGGAGCTTAAGCTTGTTTCCGTCGTTTCAATGGAACTCGCCAAATAGGGTGTGCGTCGAAGTCTTTAAATGGGGACACTGGTATTCTGCATTTAGTTGTCGATGCCGATTCCTTGAACTGGGCAATAAAAGATGGTCCTCATCCTCCATATATTGTGGTTATGCACCCAGAAAACTTTATTCCTGAAAACATGAGAAAATTCCAGTCAAATGACCGCATTGCAGGTGTCCTCCTAATGGAAGCAGTCGCCCCGAATAAAAAAACTCACTTTTCGACAGAATTACAATGCCCCAACAGGGGTTTTGGTTTGTTCAATAATTCCACCAAAACAGATAACTGTCCTCGCTGGAATTACGATAGGAGCAACTTCACAGCAACACAGAGATGAATTAATGGTGAGAAAAACAGTTTATTTAAGTAGAACATTTCAGTTGTGATGATTTATCCATGTTTTATATTTGCTTAGCCCTGTGGAAGATGGCTTTTTGATGTTATAAAAGTTTTCGAATGGGAGCCTGATAATTCGATAGAGAAGAAACGGGGCGAAGGTGCTAAAGCAGAACTTACACTTTTGAAACTTTATTTGGAAAGAATGGAAGAAGATGAAGATGTCATCCAATGTTTTAAGTGACGATAAAAATCTAGATTCTTACATTGAGGATGTTTATTAGGTATAAGTTGTACAGTTTTGTAAGGTAGACTTATTTGTTATGTATCGTTACCTATTTAGCAATTCATACACAGGAATCAATGGACGGTAGTTTTAGCTCTAATAGCTTATCAATTTAATTAGTTTTCCTGGGGTCATTTTAAATCAAATACTTCAATTTCTTTTGTGATTCATGATAATTAACAATCCCAATTTCAGCAAGAAGTTATTTAGTTCTTAATTACATAAAATTCGACTTCACTAATCAACTATTAAATGTTATTATCAATTCTCATTTGTAAATATCTTTAATTAAGAACATTTATTATTTCCCCGAAGTTACAATTCTCCAGCAGTGGAATTTTCTGGTTTACGTTTACTACGATCGTTAGCTTTGTATCACCGTTAGCATTATACCTACAATGTTATTCAAAGATTCAATGAGTGATGCAAATCAAATAAATGAGTAATAAAGGAATTTGACTTGCATTAGAATAATCAAGCTTTCTTTATATTACATATAGTAGTAGTAGGTAATAATAATGTCTTTTATATCATTGCTGCAAACAAGCTGAGGTAAATTATAATATTTTAATGTCTTTTATTGAAACACAATCAGTTTTATCACACATAATACGACTCTATTTCTACTCATCAATCAACTATATCTTTACATGCACAAATTATAGGTAATTTATTTTGGTTTGTCTTAAAAGCCAGAAATATACCGTTGTGTCGATGTTCCATGCTAATAATTTTCTTGTTAGTTTGCATTTCAACACTTAAATGATTATGAAGCAAGGCATTATATGAGATCAAATAGAATTGCCCATTCCACCAAAAATATCAGCATACTGATCAATCATAGTCGTCACCAAATTTTCGAGATGCGACTGCATTTCTCCTAATTTCACCATATCCTTGAAAACGAAAGGTATTAGAATTGGCCACCAGCAATTGGCTAGATTCTTGGAATTCATAGAATTTACTTCTGATCGTTCAGCGACTTTTGTCAAATGCTGAATCACAATTTTCAGGACAGTCAAATTAGGTGGCGGCAGGTGAGAAAGAAATTCTTTCAGTTCCTGTGAACGAGCATCTGCGTTTGCAATTAGTGCTATCTGAAAAATAACCAGAAATGAAATTCGAGTGGTACGGCCATAAATAATCTTTGAAAAGGAAATAGGATTCTCACTCGTTCAACATCCTTGATCATGCCCATGGGAATAACGGGAGAAATTCTTTTTGCCACAAGCTCCTTTAAAGCGGTGGCCATAACATCCACAGCTAAGTTCAAACTTTGAATGTCAGTAGCTGGATCTTTCGCTAAAGTGTCTGCCGAAGTGATGAAAAGTTTATCTACTTCTGCCTTATTCGCAGGAACTCTGTACAAACCCTCTGTTTGAAGACCATTCTCTTCAATACATTTGGCCCAGCGTTCTAAAATCCCACCAGGAGCGATTACATCTTCCAGCTAGAAAAATTTTGATAGCATTTATTTAGTTTTATGTGTAACAATGTTGTAATTGCTGTATTAAAACTGTTTCTCGGAATTAAATTATCTAATTAACTCAAAATGCAGACTGTTATAAGTGGTATATATTGAATAAAACAGAAAGTTAAACTAAAAGCTAACTACAAAGTAGATGAACTGTCCACTCGTTAACCTTTAATGTTTGTAAGACGTCTTCCATGCTTTTCAGGACGCCTTTTTTGAGGTTCTTCTTTATGGTAACGAGGAACAATGCATTACTAATTACGAAAGCGATCACTCGGAGGAAAAAATAGGAGAACTCTGTGGGAGGTAAGTGCCAGGAGACAGCTAAGAATGTAACGACACATACAGTCACGAAAATGCATTTAAATTTGAGCCAAAGCGTCCTGTGGCAATCTCGACCCTGAAAAGGGTTCAAATCAATATTTTTCATTAAACGAAAATCCTAGAGAGATGTTTATATGCAGTAGTAATGACCAATGAACTAAATTTACCATTAAGAATATAAAAGTGATGTCTACCTTAAAAATTGCTAAAAGCAAAGACACACCAAAGAGAAATTGACCAACTGAAAGTACCAGGAAGATGCATAAGATCCCTGTTGCTGCCATCCAATCTAAAATTGATTGAAAACCACAATGACACATTTTGAAGGAAAAACTGTAGACTAAACCACTCTTGTTTTTTATGAGAAAGAAGAATATACCTTTAACAAGCACCGAAAAGGAAGTCGCCCAAACGATATTATCGAAAGTGAGACAGAGTGTTGCATCCTTTATTAAGGCTAGGAATATTAAGAGATTTGCAGTCCCCGCAATACATTTACATAGCAGCCGAGGGATCCTAGCTTTCAAGAGGTAATCATTTACCTGAATGGTGCACAGAAAAGGATTCGACACTTTTTCATTATTTGGAAAACACGGGGGTTTTAAAGATTTTGCATTTACATTTAATGACAAAATTATTTCTACCTTCAAAATTCCTAAGTAGAGAGCAGCAACAACAGCGATGTTGAAGATGATCATTATTCTTATCAGCAATACTAAAATGATTGTCAATTTTAATAAAACATTTTGAAGGAAAATCGAATAAGTCTCTTTTTTAGTCGAACTTACTTGCATTATCATAATTCTCATCCTCTGGAGGTATATATTCACGTTGAACTTCAACAATGTTATAACTAAAAACAGTGACTGAAGTTTTCCACGCTCCTTTACTTGACGCTAACTCTGTCATGACTGCTGTGATCTCAGAGACTTCCTTCCGTTTTAAATAATCTCTTAGTGTGTCCGACATATGCCAAATCCCAAAAACCAACGAAATGGTTTGGATTGACCAGAGTATACCCCCGACCTATTAGGAGAATGAATTCGCAGAAAGAAAGTACATGAGATTTAAAAAGTATTTCCATTAACGGGCTAGTAAAATATTGTTTTCTTGTTTCGAAAACACTACGAATGCTAAATAGGTTTAGCTTCGTATAACTTAGATCTATACAATGCATATTCAGAATAAGCAACACTATATAAAGATCAATGGAATAATATAGTAGGTATTACAACATCCACGAGGGCTAGCAGAGTTACAAGATATTTTTGCCAATCACGCCAAAGATTTCCCAATTTTCCCATCTTTGTCATAACTTTGTCAAATCTATATGCTTGAAACCGAATTTCTATTTCTGTTAAGGAAGGATATTTGTTTAAGTCACCAAAACGAGCAGTTGAGTTGCAGTTATCAGAATAGTTTATTTTTGAGTTTTTCTACCCAGTTGAAAGATTTAGCACAAGTTCATGCTTTATTGTAGTGCTAGTAACAAGCAAGGAGAATAAACCGTTGCCTGGGTGTTCTCTTGCGCTTTACCAGGAGCATCGGGTAGAGAATTCCACATGGGGGATTTTGAACTTCTATACGGGACGTTTTTGGAAAAGTCTGTAACTTGGCATTAGTCCAATTGGTCGAGACACTTACCCATACAAAGCTGGTTGTCTTGGTTTCTGAAATTATCTCTGAAATACAGAAGTGCTTAGCATCCCGACTAATGCCAAGTTACAGGCTTTTCCAAAAACGTCCCTTATAGAAGTTCAAAATCCCCCGTGTGGAAATCTCTAGTCGATACACCTGGTAATACGTTTATTCGCCTTGAGCTAGTCAATATAAATCAAATACTTCAATTTCTTTTGTGATTCATGATAATTATTAATGATCTCAATTTCAGCAAGAAGTTATTCAAAACTAAATTACGTAATATTCGACTTCACTAATCAATGGTATATTACTATTAAAAGTTATTATCACTTCTTATTTGTAAATATCTTTATTTAAGAACATTTATTATTTCCCCGAAGCTAAAATTCTCCAGTGCAGGAATTTTCTGGTTTACGTTTGCTAAGACCGTTAGCTTTGTGTCACCAGATATGTATACCTACAAAAATTATTGAAAGATTCAAAGTGTGATGCAATATCAAACATCAATAAAAGAATTTGACTTGCATTAGAATAATCAAGCTTTCTTTAAACTATGTAGTAATAATATCATGTCATTGTTGCAAACAAGTTGAGGTTAATTAATTATAATATTTTAATGTCTTTTATTGAAACACATTCATTTTTATTACGAAAAAGATAACGCTCATCAATCAACTATATCTTTACATGCACAAATTATGGGTACTTTATTTTGTTTTGACTTAAAAGCCAGAAATGCACCATTGTGTTGGTGTCCTACGCTAATTTTCTTGCTAAGTTTGCATTTTAACACTTAAATGATTATGAAGCAAGGCATTACGAGATCAAATGGAATTGTCCATTCCACCAAAAATATCAGCATACTGATCAATCATAGTCATCACCAAATTTTCGAGATGCGACTGCATTTCTCCTAATTTCACCATATCCGTGATAACGAAAGGTATAAGAATTGGCCACCAGCAATTGGCTAGATTCTTGGAATTCATAGAATTTACTTCTGATCGTTCAGCGACTTTTGTCAAATGCTGAATCACAATTTTCAGGGCAGTCAAATTAAGTGGCGGCAGGTGAGAAAGAAATTCTTTCAGTTGCTGCGAACGATCATCTGCATTTGCAATTAGTGCTATCTGAAAAATAGCCAGAAATGAAATTTTCATGGAACGCCATAAATAATCTTTTAAAAGGAAATAGGATTCTCACTCGTTCAACTTCCTGGATCATGCTCATGGGAATAACTGGAGAAATTGTCTTTGCCACAAGCTCCTTTAAAGCAGTGGCCATAACATCCACAGCTAAGTTCAAACTTTGAATGTCGGCATTCTGATTTTCTGCCCAAGTACTGAAAAGTCTATCTACTTCTGCCTTATTCCCAGGAACTCTGTACAAACCCTCTGTTTGAAGACCATTCTCTTCAATGAATGTGGCCCAGCGTTCTAAAATTCCACCAGGAGCGATTACATCTTCCAGCTAGAAAAATTTTATTAGCATTTATTTAGTTTTATGTGTAACAATGTTGTAATTGCTGTATTAAAACTGTTTCTCGGAACTAAATTATCTAATTAACTCAAAATGAAGACTGTTATTGTTATCTAAGTGGTATATATTTATTAAATAAAACAAAGCTAAACTAAAGGTAACTACAAAGTAGGTGAACTGTCCACCCGTTAACCTTTAATGTTTGTAAGACGTCTTCAATGCTTTTCAGTACACCTTTTTCGAGGTTGTTCTGTATGGTTACGAGGAACAATACATTACTAATTACGAAAACGATCCCACGGAGGACAAAATAGGGGAACTCTGTGCGAGGTAAGTACCAGGAGACAGCTAAGAATGTAACGGCACATAGAGTCACGAAAATGAATTTAAATTTCAGCCAAAGCGTCCTGTTCTCATGGTTGTGTGGTGGCCAATCTCGACCCTGAAAAGGGTTCAAATCAATATTTTTCATTAATGAAAATCCTAGAGAGATGCTTATTTGCAGTAGTAATGACCAATGAACTAAATTTACCATTAAGAATATAAGGTGATGTCTAACCTTAAAAACTGCTAAAAGCATAGACACACCCCAGAGAAATTGACCACCTGAAACTAACAGGAACATGCATAAGATCCCTGTTGCTGCCATCCAATCTAAAATTGATTGAAAACCACAATGACATATTTTGAAGGAAAAACTGTAGAGTAAACCACCCTTGTTTTATATGAGAAAGAATAATAGACCTTTAACAAGCATCGAAAAGGAAGTCGCCCATAAGACATACTCGAAAGTGAGACAGAGTGTTGCATCCATTATGAAGGCTAGGAATATTAAGAGATTTGCAGTCCCTGTAATACATTTAAATAGCAACCGAGGGATCCTAGCTTTCAAGAGGTAATCATTTACCTGAATAGTGCACAGAAAAGGATTCAATACAATTTCATTATTTGGAAAACACGGGGGTTTTAAAGATTCTGATTTACATTTAAGGACAAAATTATTTCTACCTTCAAAATTCCCAAGAAAGCAGGAACAACAGCGATACTTAAGTTACTGAAGATGGTCGGTATTCTTAACAGCAATTCTAAAATGAATGTCAAATTTATTGAAACATTTTTAAGGAAAATCGAATAAGTCTATTTTAGTCAAACTTACCTGTATCATAATTTTCATTCTCTGGACGTGTATGTTCACGTTGTTTTAAATAATCTCTTTCTCTGTCCAACATATGCCAAACCTCAAAAACCAAAATGGTTTGGATTGAGCCGAGTAAACCCACGATCTATTAGGAGAATGAATTCGCAGAAAGTACATGAGAATTAAAAAGTATTTCCATAAACGGGCTAGTAAAATATTTTCTTGTTTCGAAAACACTACGAAAGCTAAATAGGTTTAGCTTCGTATTACTTAGGTCGTCATACATGATAAAATGCATATTCAGAATAAGCAACACTATAAAGATCAATGGAATAATAATATAGTAGGTATTACAACATCCACGAGGGCTAGCAGAGTTACAAGATATTTCCGCCAATCACGCCAAAGATTTCCCAATTTTCCCATCTTTGTCATAACTTTGTCAAATCTATGTTCTTGGATTCCGAATTTCTATCTCTGTTAAGGAAGGATAAATTTTAGGTCACCAAAACGAGCAGTTGAGTTCAGTTGAAAGATTTAGCACAAGTTTGGCACAAGTTCATGTTTTATTAGTGCTAGTAACAAGGAGCATTTAGAAGACTGAAGTATCCATGGAAAGTCGCTTTTTACGAAGAGGGAACAATATTAATGGAAAAAATTAAACTAGAATAAATTCCAATTTGCGATTTTGAAAACCGTTGATCTAAATAGAGTGAGAGTTCTGTCAGCTTGGAAGGCGGGTTTGCAACCGATTCAAAATCCTTGTTATACAAAGTGCAAATGGCAGGTTCACTAATTTCTCTGTGAATGGTGAATATTTTATTTCCGACTTGACTGGAATGAGAGTGTATCATCCAAGCGCTAGTGGATTCTGCTGACACATAAATTTTGTAGTGGTCTAAGAGGGAGTGATTGCAAATTTTTCCTTTCATGTCATTTTCTACAATTTAGTTCCAAATCACATTTTCAGTATACATTACATTTCGAATTTTATCATCAGATTCCGAGGCGGCACTTTGGCTTTGGATTTTGTAAGTTATTTATTATTTTGTATTTTAAGTTATACAGTTTCAGTTAGTTATGAACTTCTGTAATCTAATTTTGTGTTAAATATATATATCAGATATGCAATGCCCAATAATTAATGTATGTATGTTCTGCTTCTAATTAGTGCATTTTTGTTTAATTCAGCATTCAACAACTATTGAATATTAGAGCAAATATTCAGTTAATTTCTGTGATTTGTTTCCTGTTTGGTGTGTATCAGCTGTATGATCTGCGTCTCGGTTCATTTCCTCCAGCTCTCCAGCATCAAAAGCCCAATTTGGTGCTTTTGTAGAATTTTTACAGGTGTGTACTTTTAATCTTTTGTAATATCGATTTGAAGTGCCTTTGCATAAACTTTGTCCTTCTTAATAGCAAAAATTACTTTTTTGTAAAAAAGTCTTCGTTTAGTGGTATCAAAGTTTTATTTATGAATTCCTGTAAAGTTAATCGTAAAATTGTTTTAGTTAATATAGTATGAGTCACAATGGGAGTTAAATACTAACGGAGAATTGTTATATATCGTTAATAGTATAGTAAGCAATATAGCTAAAGGACATCGGACATCAGTATTGATAACGGCGAGGAAGGCAAATATTGTGTCACCTTTTATCAGCTTAACGCTACGTTATATTGGAAGAGAGGAAGGCTTCTTTGAGTATTTAATTATTATTACTGTAAAATGAATTTGAAGGTATAAGCTGATCAGGGCATTGTCATCATAAATTAGCATGGGGTTTTAAAACGTTTTGACAGTATTACTTGTTATTTTGTGTAGTAATGCATGAATGCATCACATTGGAAAGCAATGATGTAATAATAGAAACTAAATAAATACTTTTGTCTAAGATATACATACAGATAATTCTTATTTGGTAATTGTTTTTGTAATGATTGTAGATCAACAATGAAGCAGAATGGCCAAGTAGTCTGTTGGGCATGGCTGATCCTTACCCTAATATGTTTTGGAGTGGATGGCCAAACCGAAAGGTCAACGTATTCAAAAATTTACGAGAAAATCACCGGAGCTTTAGCTTGTTTCCGTCGTTTCAATGGAACTCACCAAATAGGGTGTGCGTCCAAGTCTCTAAACGGGGACACTGGTGTTCTGCATTTAGTTGTTGATGCCGATTCATTGAACTGGGCAATAAAAGATGGTCCTCATCCTCCATATATTGTGGTTATGCACCCAGAAAACTTCATTCCTGAAAACATGAGAAAATTCCAGTCAAATGACCGCATAGCAGGTGTCCTCCTAATGGAAGCAGTCGCCCCGAATAAAATAACTCACTTTTCGACAGAATTGCAGTGCCCCAACAGGGGTTTTGGTATGTTCACTAATTCCACCAAAGATAAGGACTTCTGTCCTCGCTGGAATTACGATGGGAGTGGAATGTTGTTCGAAAATTGGGATTTTCCCGTATTCTTCGTCCATGATTCAAAAAACGCTCAATTTATATTGACCTGCTACGAGGATTTCAATAAACCTGTGAATGGGGTTGCCCGAGAGTGGCCACTGTGTGCTGCTCAGCTGCAGTCCTTTATGTTGGGGGCAGTAGACACGCCCACATGCATAAGAAGAAGTAAAATCTTCAGTATCACTCCCGGCAGCTCAAAAGTGTGCGATCCCCTTGGGAATCAGAACCTTCACGCTCCACTGGTCAGTAGATATCAGTCAACCCCTTATTCTAACAAATCTGTTATTGTGATTGGGGCTCGTCTGGACGCGTCCTCCATGTTTGACAAGATATCTCCAGGAGCTGACAGTGCAGCTACGGGAATCGCCGCTCTGTTGACAGTTCTCAAGCAACTGTCCCCCGTGAAGGAAGAACTGCTGAATTCATCCAAAATTGAAAACGTTTATTTCGTGCTGTTTCAAGGAGAAGCTTTTGACTACATTGGATCCAGCAGAATCGTTTATGATATGTCCAGAGGTTATTTTCCGTATAAAATCGACGAGAACTCGACTACTGATGCTGCCATGCTAAAATTGGAAAATATAAAGTACTTCATAGAAATCGGACAAGTAGCCCTGAACTCATCTGACGAGGGATACTATGTTCATCAGAATTGGTACGCTTCAGACTCCTCCCAACAGGAAACACAATCCCTTGTGGAAGACCTGCAAAACGCTGGAAAGAAGTTCGATCTGAAGATTGAGAAGGTTTTGAAAAATGATTTGGGGTTGCCTCCGTCAAGTTTCCAATCATTTCTCAGGGCGAACCCCGACATTCCCGGGATTGTCATAACGAATTACGACAAGAAATTCAGAAATCTATTCTACAATAGTGTCCTGGACACTGATAAGAATTTGGGTTACCAGTATAACGACACTTCTCCATCTTCCATCAAAACGAAGATCTCTCAATTAGCTGCAACAGTGGCCAATACAGTTTGGAAAATAGCTGGACTTGGCACTACATTCCAGCCGGATGACGATACAGTTGACGAATTACTGCATTGCTACGTACAAACTGCGCAATGCAAAATTTTCCAAACTGTTACAACACCGAAAGATAAATTGGACAGTTCCCCATTCCAATTCTACGTTGGTGTCCGAGGACAAATGAATCCCATCACATGGCTAACAAAAAGCGTCATGATTTACTATCAAGGAACTAATGTTTCCAAGACTGATGAAAAGGATTGCACGCAGAACGAAGACAAACCGAATAATGACTATTACTGGATCAACGGCACGTGTTTCGAGACGACCGTAAATAAAAGTGAAGCTGTCAGTCCTGCATTTCTCATTGACAACTACGATTGGAAGAACGGAAATTACTCGACATGGGCCGAATCAGTGTGGCAAAAGTTGCAAGTCCGAGTTTTCTTGAAGCCATCTCTTCTGCATGAGCTTCTTACTTTGTGTTTCGGTGTTGCCCTGTTTATCGTCAGCTTAATCTTAGTTGGATGGGCAAACCGCAAGTCAGACGTCATTTTTAGTTCAAGGTCCGCTGTTACTTCTGTGATTCGAGAATCTATTTATTATGAACAATTAGCATAATTTCACAAAACATTAAACTATACTATACAAATGTAATTATTATAAATGTACCTGTCATTTATTTCATAGTTCGTCGGCAGATGCAATCATTTGCTAGGATAGGATAGCAAATCAGATACCCATGATTAATTTTCAGCATAACTCTTCGGACCCCCGGCCTGTGCAACTGTAAAATCAACGTAAGTTAATAAAGTGTGAGATTAGATTCACGTTTTCTTCCAGATTTAGATTTTTGGTATTTTACGTGCATTCCTCTTTATTTGCAGAATGGAAAGTTAATGCTGTTTGACGTACCTGTACGAGTACGGTGAAGACCATGGATATCTGATTTGCTCCGAATTTGTTACGATAGAAATCAGAGGGAATGTCGAGTGTGATTTTTAGTGCGACTGTTAATTTTCTATATCATGAATTTGCATTTAACTTTTAACAAAAATCGTGAGTTTTTCTATTATTGATTTTTGATCAGATGTAGAACTAGTCTTTAATATATTAATTATTATTTGGGCATTTATTAATACTGCCTATGGTTTTCTATAACATAATAATATTTATTATTATTTAAAATTGTTCAGTAGTTAATAATTAAATCACGGTTAATTATTAATAGTATGATAGTCTGATAGTATGTATGATTAAGAATGCCGACAGAGTAATGTTGGTACTAGCGTACTGACAAGTGATGACATTTAAATAACAAGACTTGATTTTTTGGTATTATGAAATTTCTTAAATCTACTGCCTGTGCAAAATGTATAGTTCCCGTACCTGTATATACTATTTAACTAATTGGATACAATACTATCGTACACTCTTTATCCATGTGTAGTAAGGTTCCTTGAATGTAACTTGTGTGTATTCAGTCAGTATTGCACATTGCAAACTAACTTATAATTAATATATCTCAAAGCCATTGTTTAAATACCTCATTTCTAAGAAAACTTAAAATCTAAATACCTTTCATGCGGGGAATGCAATTTTGATACTTGTTTCTGCCATTCTGCCCTACTTACCCCTATTGTTGTTACTAATGCAATTCATAACTTCATTTCAATTGCCTATTATTAAATTCTCTATATATTAAAACACTCGTTAACTGTTCTATGTCCATTCTTTAAAGGTCATCTGTGGTAATAATTTATTATATATTAAATACAAAACGTAAAACTGACTTAGTGTTATCTTTATTAAGATGAGACATTTAATTTATCTTAAAAAATTCGTACAATAGGAAATCTTACGATAACAATCAACATTGCATGCAATAACTTTTAAAGGTGACGATAAATAATTAAAAAAATAAGGGAAAGTTTAAATTATTGGTATGTACAATAACGTTCTTGTTTTCGTCAGTCTTTCCTGTGTAACTCCAGGAAGTAGTCACCTTTGGCGCTGCAATTAGCAAAGTGCAAAAGCAAATTAGGATAAAAATTGGAAACACTAATTTAAGAATCTGGAAGTTTTACTAACGTTGGGGGTGTAAATTGTCCAAATACAACAGCTTTAACGCAGGAGTTTTTCATTTTGTAAACTATCCAGGAAGACGCCTGGCATGCATATATGTTGTGATTGTAAATGGAATCAGTAAAGAACTCCCAAGCTCTGTTGTGAGAGCAAGAACCTAATAATAGGGACACTTCATAACATCTACCCTTAGTAGTTGCCCATTTAGTTTTTAGGTTACCATTGTGTATGAAAACTAACCTGGAATTCCTGGCATATCCCTGTAGAAGTAAATAGAATTTATATTTAAGTCAATGCACTATTATTAATTATACAATACTACAAAATACTGCTGAAATTATACCGTTGCAAATCCACAGGAGCTTTGCATCCTGGCTGGGGATAACTACCTCCGTTCTAAATTAGTATTAATTCCAATGAATTTACATTTTCATGAAAATTAAATAGATAACTTATTGCAAAAGTGGTTAAGTGATTTACATTGGTTAATTTAGCTTACCGGGTAGAAATCTACAGTGCCTATGGAGTTGACATATCCGAATGGTCCGTTACCCGTGTGAATAACATCGACAAATTTTGCATCGTCCTTGTCTAATTTATCTGATAAAGCAGAATACAAATGAAACTGGAGTCCTGATGGATCCAAGGCTGTGATCCTTCCTAATAGTTCTCCAGTAGATTGCTTCATGTAATGTCCAGTCACGCCAGCAATTCTGTTGCAAAGATTTTATATTTATTCATAAAAGTCAAGACTGGTTCTAGAGTCAAAATAAAAATGCTATTACTGAGCTCCCAAACTGAATCCGACTACGTGTGCACCGGTTGGATCTTTCAAAACGTGTTCCTCCATTAAAAACATTAGAAAATCCGATACTTTTTTCGCTATTCTGTTGACTTGTTTGGAAGCCTGGGGATAACCGAAAGCCAAATTGTTGACATAACCATATCGAGGTTGTGCCATTCCTTTCCAGTCGACAAGAATGACATTTGCTGGAAATCCTTGCTTCAAATACGCTAAACGATAAATATTTAATGTATTTCCACAAAACAAACTTTCAAAGTATAAACCCTTAGTGGATTGTAAAATTACCATCTTTTGTACGTTGTGGATATTTATTTGTGAAATTCTGCATGAATCCATGAATCAGCAAAATAGGGTAGAATCGTGGATTGTATTTGGAAAGACTGACATTATTTCCAACAACAATTTCTTCTCTGTATTCTACATCCCTGGAAAGATGTTTCCATTTAATTTCGACTTGTGGGATTTATTAGTAACTTTTTAAAAATGTAACAATAAATACGAGACGCATGCAGCATGATAAATAAAGAAAAATCTTACTGTCTATCAGGATAAATGAAAAATCGAACTCGGTCTTTTCTTGGAGCTTGTCGTCTTCTGTTTCTCGCTTCCGGAGGTGTAACTCTTTGTTTTGGTTTTAACAAGTTTACCGGATCAAGAACAGCAAAGAGCACCACAATGAAAATAAACAACTGCTTCTTCATTTTAAAAAACCGCGACTTGGACTTTAGCAACCCTTTCTAATTATAATCGATCAATACATTTATCTCACTAGTTTACAGTTACACTAACCAAAGACACTATAATGAGTCTACTCGTACATACTGAATAATATTGATTGCCTGACTGTGTATTGTGTTGTTTTTTAATTTTCGAGTTGCCTTTGCCCAATAAAATCATCAGTCAGTGATCTGGTCGTTTGGAAGAGAAAGAACTGAAAGCTGTTTTGACTTTGACTAGAAAAAACTGAAATAACACGACGAGACATGCAATCCTACAGAGGCAACACCTGTCTCACTTTTACAAACAAGAAAACAATGCGAGTGCAGTGCAGCGTCAAACAAAGGATTACATAGCATTATTCCTACAGCGTAAGTATTCCTACAAGACATGATTCCTACGAAGTAATTCATTCCTACGAGACAATTCAGTCCTACTACGAGTATTATTCCTACTGTGGCTTTTACTCCTACGAAGTGCATCAGTCCAACGAGCAAAACTGCACGACATTGCATGCAGCAGTATTATTCTAATTAGAATATATGTGAAAGACCTACAACATTGTTTACAAATACATATGTATGCATATTACCGCTTACCAATTAATAATACTACAATTCATTAGAATTACATTTAAAAGTTGCATTCATATGATTGCAGTTGAATGTTGTTGTGTGTTGTACATTGTACATTAGTTTTCGTAAATGTTCATACAACATATTTATTTAAATAATGTATGAAAATAATTGTAATTTAAGAAACATTTAGGACTTGAGGTAGACAACGTCTTCATCAGGGCCAGAATCAATTGAAAAAATATAGAATCAATTCGTTTTAAACTTAACAATTTATTTAAGTTATAATGATAATTTAATGGTGATAATCTGTGGTCTTAAAAAACCGCAACATTTGTTTAAAATTTAGTGTAATTATAACTAAAATGTCTTATTAAGTTTACAACGAATTGATTCTATGTATTTTCAATTGATTCTTGTCCTGATGAATACGTTTGTGAGCATTGAAAGCTTGACTAAAATTACATGAAATTTTTGTTAAAATGTCAAACTTGAGTCTCAACAAAAGTCCCCTTAATATTAACTACATCCGAGGTTGGAATACCATATCCCATTTTGGAATACTTATTTTTCCTTTGTAGTGCTTAGCATTGGTTTTTGTTATCTGGGTAAGTTAAAGTTGTAAACTGCATGCAACGCCCTGCAATATGATGGTTGTAGGAATAACCCTTTGGTAGGAATAAGCTCCTTCGTAGGTCTGTTGCGCGCTGTAGGAGTAAAGCGCTTCGTAGGAGTGATCAGTCTAGTAGGAATGGTGTCCGGTTGGAATACTCTCACTGTAGGAATGGAAATCGGTCACCCAAACAAAGCAAGTGAAATTGAAACTTTTATCTGCTAACAATCCTGTTCGTGTTGATATTTACAAGAATTAAGCAGAAGCAAGACAACTAACTGCACAATGCATTTATCTCGCGATTATATTATGATCATCATCTTATCAGCTATAAAAGCTTCCTTACTGCTTTACTTTTCAATTAATTGCACTTTAGGTATGTAAACATTTTACGAGCTCCTCTTACTCTTACTCATTGCCATTGCCGTACTGAATAATTGTTGCTTGGGGTGTACCTGTAATGTAATACAGTATAAACAATAGTAATTTTCAAATGCATGGTATCTTCAGGAAAAATATAATGGTTAATTGATAGGAGTAGAACACAACATCAGTCTCACTCTCATTTCAGCAATTGAATGAAGATAAACCGGCATATAGGGATTGTGGAAGACTCTTGAGGAAATACACAGATATAAAACGTATCCTATCTGTCTAATATACACCATGAATCATGAATCATATCTACCTAGCCTACTCATACTACTGAACAGTGGCATATCAAGTTTTTTCCTTTTCCCTGTACAATAGGGCGAAAATGGACCAGTAGGACAAGATAGTCACATGAAAACGCTACAGATTCCAACCTTTGCTCTTTCTTACATACACTGCAAGGCAATAGCATCTTATCAGATTACCAATTAGCTCTGTGTTCTTACAATGTAGAAAACCTCAAGTTCACCTCCTAATATTGTTTACATGCGAGAGGATGCGCACATCTTAAGAAATCTATGCTGTATTTGGCATTTGGGTACCTGCCTACATATATACAGGGACACCCTTTCGTATACAGGGTTTTACTTTTACTTATACAAACATTTCCAAGTTTACTAACAAATGTGTAATTCTGGTACTCTTTTACAATATTTGACCGATTTGACCAAACCAATGAAATACTATACTTTTAAAACCAAATAGATAAACCGAAGTTTAGTTGTAAAGCATAGACAGCAAAAGTTTATATAGATTAATGTAAGAAACTTTTATTTATTGCCTTAGTGGACGTTTTCACAATTACTCGAATGTACAGTCAAAAAGATTTGCATGAAAAGATAAATTCAGTTTATTAATATTATGATGTCCGTAAACATTGAGTTGACTGTAATGCTTTTGTGCGCGCTGTAGAGAAGAATTCATACTACATTGGATTTAATATTTTTTTTAATTTACAAAACTATGTGGCCATGTACAGTTAGCGAGTGCCTTAATGAACCACAAGATATAAGATGGAGTACACTATACACACATCCTATACTCATATTCATAAACATAAAGGATGTACAAAATCACATTGTATACACTGTAGCAATAATGAAAATATTATTGAGGTTGAATAAGGTTAAAGAAGTGATTTTTATAAATGATAAACTCATTCAAATCCCATAATTGAACTTATTTTTTATAAGTTCTTTGATATCATATCACTAAAATTACTATGTACTAATACTATAAATTGAGAGTTCATGCATAATCAGTAATAATCACATAAATGAGACTTCCATTCATACAGAATATTATTTCTTACAAAGGATACTTTTCAAGCGGGCCTTACGACGAGATATTAAATTCAGTGTTTTGCATAAGTCAAATGTGCTGATTTCAGAGAAATTTGTCTTTTGAATCACTACTTTTAGCAATAGCTTGAATAGTTTTTATATTCATAATTCATACAATTATTTACTGTAAGCTTTCATATTCATAAGAAGTATTCACGGAAAATATGCATAGCTTCATTAAAAATAAGTTCAGAATTTTCAAGGACAATTAATTTAAATATTCCAGTTTTAATAGTATTTTTAGAATTAGGTAAAAATTGGGGTAAAAAAATGAGTTTGGGAACAATTTGCTGCCATTTTTTCCATTTGTGTATTACCCAATTTGTACTGTTCCAAGAATGTGGGTATTCTATAGCTTTTGAGGAGACCCCGGCTCTATGGAATCCCAAAGAACGTTACCGTCTTCTATGGTCCGCTCTTTATATTCAATGTTATGATTTCACCAGACAAATTTTGTCATTTATGAAATCTGACCTGTGCAAAAATGCCGGATATGATATCTATGTTTGCAAGTCTTGCTTGAATGGTGTAGCTTGTTAGTTCAGAGACTTGGAATCAGAAACAATCTTATCTCAATCTCTACATAAAACGGAAATCTTTGGCCACACATTTCGACTGTTAAGATATACCGATTCGACTTTATTTATGTCTTCCGTTTTAGCACTTCCTAGTTTTACATTACACATTTCACTATATGCAGTATTAGCATTTAATATGACTACAAAGGAAATTATTAGTACAAAACTATGTGGATTAAAAACAGTATTAACTATGGCTTTATTTTACAATTTCTCACTAGCAAACTAGAAATCTATTGGCATATTTATATGGCACCCAAAACCAATGACACGCACATATCTGTAATACTAAAATAAAAATATTATACTTATTTAAAAACCCTAATTTTGATTTAACTATATATTATAGCCATATGCACTATGCCATATGCACTATGCAGTAGCAATTAAGCGAACTACTTCAGAAGTAGTTCATATACAAAAATATTGGCTTGTAGAATACATATTTTTAAGCTTTGTAAACTCGAAACGTATTTTCATTTTTCAGCAACTGTTCTCCAGTTTTCCATTAATCGTGAATAACCGCATCGAAAAAGTATACGCCCCGTGCACTACAACATTCATAATCATACTTTATTAAAATTGACTAAAATTGTAGTAACTTATTGCTATATGTAGGATAATGGATTAAATTACGATTGTAATATTCATATAATATATATCAAAATTGTAATTAAACTTTAGAATTAGGTCTTCAAGAATTGTCTATAACCTTTGTGGAACATATTGACCAAAAGTAATAGGACTATCACAGACATTTTTTGTCTTATAGCCTCCATATGTCACATCTTTACAGGCAATGATATCGTTCTTATAAACCGAAGAAGTGAAGTAATCCCAAGATCGAGCATGAGAACAGGAACCTGTATTATATTTAATAGAATTCTGCTTTGAAATAAGTATAGGTAACAGTGATGTAATAATTAAGTGTTTATAATATTTCTCATGTATTTATTATGTCATATTGTATAGATAAAATCGTTGTATGAAGAAATTGTATACCTGGAAGACCCGGAAGATCCTTTTGTGAATCAATGGGTACTTTACAATTAGGTTGAAATGGTCCGCCTCCATTTGGATAATAATCTACATGTCCAACAGGCAAAATATATCCGTACTTGACAATAGAAGTATGGACCACATCCACGAATTCTGCATCACTTCGATCTAATTTGTATTCCTGGTTGAGTTTCAGATGATAACTCTGTCCAGCTGGGTCCAGAGCTGTAATTCGTCCTATTTTCTGTCCCCTGGTTGCCTTTTGAACTGCTGACCCCACCACACCTGCTATTTGACCTCCGAGACTGAATCCTATCACATGCACATAACTCGGATCCGGCACCAATCCATTGTGCACCAAATACATTACCAGATCAGAAATCTGCTTAGAGAAACTGTCAACATATTTTATGGCCAGGGGAAATCCCAATGCCAGGTTCAGTGTGTGGCCGTATTTTGGCTGAGACACTTTTCTCCAATCCACCATAATGATGTTAGCTGGGTATTTCGTCCTCAAATAAGCTACAAAGAGTATGAAACATTAATGTTCGTATAATTTACAATACTTTGATTTCAATTTGTATTAAATTACCATTTTTGAGCTGCTGAGGATGCTTATTCTTGTAGTTTTGCAAAAAACCGTGGATTATTATTATAGGAGGAACATTTGGATTGTAGTTTTTCAGTGTTGTCGAATCCCCTACGATTATTTCTTCTTTGTAGTGCACATGCCTTTATATATTTACACTCTATTTTACATTTATACTTCAATTCACATACCGTAAAATACGAAATATTTCAAAGACTAAAATAATTCCACAGTACAGAGAATTATTTCTCATTCTGCTTAAAATCCATGTACCTTTCATTCAGGTTTCAAACTTATAGCTTGGATATGACATTTGCATATGCACCTTTATTTTGTCTTGCATTCAAAGAGGAAAAGTAATTAAAAGAGTAGTAAGAGAAATAATTTACCTTAATTTGGTGCATTGTGAATATTAAAAGATAGAAAAGCCAAACCCTGCACCGAATTAGTAGTTACCTTACCCTGAATCAGGATAGAGAAAGAAGCGAAGCTTATCATTCCTTGGAAACTGCAGGTCCTTGTAATCAGGGTGGGCTAAACTCAAATCTTTGCTGGGGTCGTAACTAAAAATGGCTTCCAAGAATCCGCAGTTGACGAACGTAGCACTGAGAATCAGGAGAGAACTAAACAAATATGGTCTACAAAATAAACCCATTTTACTCAAATCTCAAAAAGGAACCTTAAAACAATTTGTGTAATAACGTAGCACTTTTATAAATATTCTTTTATTTGCAAGAATGTATCATTAAGGATGAGTTTCTACATTGTTTTCTCTTGCAGTCAGACCGCAATCTGAATTATAATTTCCAATTGCGAAGAATTACATGGTACACGATTTTCTTCTGCAAAACTTAAAATGTAGAATTCACGAGTAGAAAATGATGTATGTGCATGAACAAAGGTTCTATCTTGATGTGCGACCAAAGGAACGCATTTAAGACTCTTGGTCATTGGTACGAATAAGCATTATGGTTATGATTCCCTTTATTTGCAAAAGTGATGTAAGGTTTGGCAATTATCAAAGTGCACTCAACCCCAGTTAATTAGTTGTTACTTAAAAGTGCGTATCAAGGACAAAGAATCCTATGTCAATTTAAGACTAAATAGTAAAACAATGTGAATCTATTTATATAACAATATTTATTACTGATTAAGCCGACTGACTACTTCACACAATAGACAACTTTCTTGAATAAGGCAAAACTTTACATAAGTGATAAGTTCAATTATGCATTATTGTTATGGTCAGACAAGTAGCGTAACAATTATGTCAACATCAATATTCTCATCTCAAGTAATTAAAACTAAACTCTATAAATGCGAAAAATAAGTACACCCTCTTAACATAAAAGAGTTCACAGTCACGTCAATGTGTGTTTATAGACTCTTAATTGCGATGGGACTAGAATTGCACCCATGCATAGCATGACAATAAAACATGAAAATATATTAGTCTAGAATGAACAATAGAAGTGTAATGACAACTCTGTATTCTTACACAGAGTTTCTCAATCGTAATACAGGTCAAGTTTAGAAAACATCCTCTGAACAAGTTTAACAATTGTTTTTCACCATTTTGCAAAAATTTCCTATTTCTTTAATACAATATCTGCCAATCTGCCCAATAATTCATAAAATGCGATATACACGTTTGGGCGTTTTTACTAACTTCATTAAATAACCCAGTGACTCAAACTCTCAGTTAATAATTCGCAAAAAGTAACGTGTTATTAACAAAAGTTACTACTATCTCCAATATTCTTCACGTATGTACAGGTAGCACCTTAAGTGCATTTACAAATTAGACATTATACGTTTCCACGCATTACATACGTACTATCAAAACGTACATCGGGATTGCCTAAGCGAACATAAGTAATTTCTCATATTCTCATTCAATTGTTTTCACATTGCAATGTGTACATACGTGTAATAAGAATACAGAGGCTGCCGACTTTATGTGAACGCACATTTATTTTGTGTTGTGATAATATCAGTCAGTAATGTTTTACAATGCAATATGATTCAATTTTAATGAAAGTCAGTAACACTATAATTATTTACAGTGGAAATATTGCTTTTTGTATAGCGTATGATTTATCATTATAATTACATTTGAAGGTAGTTGAATTTCTTTATAATGTTAAGTGTATTGATATGGCTTTTTGGATTACGGCACAAAAATAAGAATAATTCATCAATGATAGTGCAAAGTCGAAAGGATTTCCTAAAAGTTGGGTTTTACTGGGTTAAGTGTTATGTTAATTCTGTTATCTATTAAATACCAGTTAAATAATGTGTCAAAGTGTGATACATTTTTTTAAATGTCTCATTAATGTTTAAAAACATTAAAACCGGGATTTATTGGTATTAATCCCGGGGATTAAGTGAAATTATGTTGTAATTCGTTTCATGTGCTGTTTTTAGTTAACTCCCCAGAGTAAAGGTGAATTTTGAGCTGAATGAGGATTAAATTCTGTCATGAATTCCAAAGTACGTAATTCAATTGTAAGTGTTTCTATTATCTTTTTGTTAGCTAGGCGTATTGGAATAATATGTATGATAGTGATCAATGAACCGGACAGGTGAGATACGAAAGCATTAAAGTAAGAATGCATCATAATATTATCTGGGATGAAACAAAAGTACAAACTGCAAACGTTTCGATTTAACTGCATTCTTTATTCTCGTATTATTTCATTGTGACTATTTCTATTACAGATACATAAACACAATCAACATGACATAAGTACGTTAGCATTAGCACACAACGTTATTTTATACTAGACTTGGTTCTACCTGTACAGATACAACTAAATTATATACGAGTACAGTACATACACATGTAAAGTATAATATCAATCAATGATATAATAGTGTCAGTTCAAAGTTTCAAAGTACATGGTACTTTATTACTTGTTAGTATTGTGTTCAGGTGATTTATACAAACAAAATAATAAGCATTCTAAGCTCTCTTTACATTTCCACAAATAGAGATAGCCTGCAAACGTACAATTATAACTGAAATAAGAATTTGCAGTATTATTGCAACTATTTACTACTTATTTACACAATTACAGTACCAAACACCACGAAAAATATACTTTGGAACAGTTTTCCAAAGTAAATCTCGAGCAAATCCTTCCTTGTCATGGAAAATTACTTTTTAGTACAAAAGCAATACCATAGCTCTAATTTCTAAGCTATTCTAATTCTATATGCGTGTGTTCTGTACTGTTATATTTATAAACGTAGTAAATAAAGACGGTATAAACAATACATGTAAATAAATATGTGTATCTACTTATATAGTGGACATTATGAAACAATGGGCATAAAGCTTTTCAAAAGTATATAGTCTTTCTTGTTGAGCGTGCAATATAAAGTTAACTTAACTTAAATACATCAGTAGCAAATATCTTCCAGTATAATTCCATAAGGAAATTACCCTTACTATTTCTATACTAAATAATAGTAAATTAAAACTGTAACTATTACATTAGTATGTTTTTGCGAAATGACATTAAGAATACTTTTGTTCTGAATAGATACTAACTAACATGTACATTGTTTATTGGATCGGCTCTTTTCCGCGTAATTCCACCAACTATCACATTACATTACATGAGAATTACTTCTCTTCGTTGTATCCGTATTCACAACTTATAAATATTTGTAGCTCCTCCCAACTAATGCGGGTTCTAATACATTATGGTAAGTTGCTACATCAGCAAACCTTAAACGTTAAAGCGGAAGACTAGGCCAATCCCGTTTTCCATGAATACTTACGTAACTACCACAGACCACCACTAAAGGCTAACTTTTTACATCGCCTGGCACGTGCTCACAATATATTTCGACCTAATACTAATATAATGCGCTATATAAACAAATATTTACATTTGAGACTTTCCGAGTTTAAACTAGGACGTACTTACGTATTAAGTAAATTTTGCCTTTGGATCGTTTTATTAAGGAACTTATTGTGCCCTACTTGTAATCTGAGATATTCCTCACCCTTACTTATATTATTTTACAAAATGACATATCCTCTCACAAACAGTTTTCTACTACATCTCTGGTAAGATCTTATGTATTGACTTTGCATGGCTAGTTTGTTAGAAGGCGGAAGGTTAAGGTACTTAGGTATTTGTGTAGTTTAACATTTGGGTTCGTGTTATTTACATCTAACGTATTGTTAGCTTATCCCTATTTTTACTGTGATAAATTAAATATTACTGGGTAATGTTATATAAGTGAAAAACTAAATAACACTGACAATGAGAATGAATTGAGACCAGTCTATTAAATAGCAGATTACATTTACCTGTCCTACAGTTCGTACAATATTACATTACAATTTAGTACACTGTAATTATATAAGTACTTAGGCTATACTTTTAGGAAGGAATTGTATATGGTATATGTATTGCCTACATTTATCTGCACTATTGTTAATTAAATTATTAAAGTTACTTTACAAAACTGAAATTCATGAGAAACTGAAAATTATATTAAAAACGAAGGCTGTAATAAATCTAAGTAATTATACTATGGAAAGATAAATGAACCAAATTGACTTTCCTTTACGGTGTCAATGTAATAAATTCCTTCTCCGCCTGTGCAGTGGAATCCCATTTCTACTTCTTCGCCTTCTGGAACTGCCTCGTGGACAATATTCATGTAAGATGGAATATGAGTTAATTTATGGTTGGTAGTCCACTTCCCAGGATTTGAAATACTCCATGTGAAGAGTTCAAAAGCTAAATTATGGCTCCCGATAACGGAGAACTTGCAGCCAGGTTGAGAATGGCCGAAATTCGGGTAGAAATCTACAGTCCCCATTGGAACTAGGGTTCCATAGTGGTTTGTAGGTGAAGTGAGAGCTTGAATAGATAAGGGTGAAGCGTAGCCGTCGGTGTGGATGACATCAACGAATGGAGCGTCAGAGGAAGATAAACGAGTGCAAATAAAGTCACGTTCAAAGTTCGGTCCAGCTGCAATCAAAAAGAATTATATTTACAGTTGAGTGTTGTAAATTCCATATTGCAGTTTACTACTCAGCAAATTGTTATCTATTTACCTGGATCAAGACCAGTAATTCTGTCAAAGGATTTTCCGCATTTTCCAGCAAATCCCATCAGGTGGGCACCAAGACTGTGACCAACTCCCCAGATTCTGATGTCTTCCTTGAAACGTTTCATCTGTCGCGTGTAATTTGCCAGCCAACAACCAACTGCCTCGATATTTCGGGCTGCATGGTCATAACGATCTATTCCAATGTTCGCACCTCCTCCCCATCCAACGATACACACTGTTTTGGAAAACAACAAAAAATTAAAACATTAACTAAAGATCAATCACATATAAGTACTAGTGAAATAATGTTTACTAGATACAGCGATTGCTTTTAAACAGTTTTGCTTACCGGTCATATTTTCTTGTTTCAAAAGGGCATCCTTCATTTCGCGAAGCCACCAAACATCAATATCGTGGATGAATCCATGTGTGATAAATACTATTTGTGTAGTTTCAAAAGCGCCGATTTCATCGAATCGTTTGACTACTGCTTCAGGGTCTTCGTTGTGTAGAATTTCAATAAAGTCCTTATCTCGTTGGAAAACACGAAGTTTTGGTTTGATTTTTCCAAGATCCCACGGCATTGGAAATGTGCTATTCAAAATAGTTTCAGCAAGTCCCGGAGAAAATTTTTCGGCCAAGACAATTGGAACTGCTCGACCGAAAGCTTCGCTCATTTGCTGGGTTTCGGATTCTAAGAAGTCTGAGCCTTTGAATATTCCGATCTTCACTGCCTGCCCGACAACATGACCAGTCACGGTCCCAACCCCACGAACGAGGTCACAGAATCTATTCATTGTGAAAATGTCTTTGCTGCAAAAATTAAATATTTCAAATGTTAGACGTAATTGGAAAAGCACATCAAAACAAAGCATCGATTTACTAAAACATTTCATCAAACCAAAAAAGAAGAAAATCCGTAAAATCAAATTCGTACCTGTACATAAAACTGAATTTCTTTGCTTTAATCCCTTTATGACTCTTAGTAAATTTCAGTAGCTGTTCTCTGGGCGTCCAGTTCTCCACTGATGTTGTCAGCACTTGAACGATGCGGTTTTATTTTACCCAGATAGGTACTCTGTAACATACAAGGAAAAAATGTATTATTAGATTAAACTAAAGTCCCGATTTTCCGTGTACGCGATAACACTACAGATAACAAAGGAATATTTAAATATGCGGCCTAAGCCCACATCTCTAATTTTTGACAGATGGACATGAATAACGATGAGTCCATTAAGTAGATTACGTCCTAACATAAACCTACGCTTAGTATACTTAACTTCTTTGTTTAAGTATTTATTTGCATAATGATTTAATTTAAGTTTACCTCTTACTTTGCATAATTTAAAAACGCTGATGCTTAAACTGTTGAATGTGAACTAAAATTAATTAGGTATTTAAAAACCTAGTTTTTACGCTGAATCGGAATTCTCTTTAGTTAGGCAATCAAATCATTCAATCAAAAGAAATTAAGAGTACCATGTCAATTTAAATCTATCTACTTTAGTTATCTATCGTACACGAGATAGATTTGACCTTGCTTGTATTGTAAAAATAAACGCATGTTTGACAATAAAATGAAATTAGATATATTCTTTTGCACTCGATATATACAAGCAGCGGTTAAATAATTAACTGATTAGCAAGTAAAATGAAGCGAGGATTTTTGCACTTGAAAATGAAAAGTTGAGTGAAAAGATAAAAAACTGGCCTTACCGTCACGTCAGTTCCGTCGGTTGGATCAGACTTTAAGACTTGACAACAAACTTTTGACTTGACGAAAATGAATTGGAGATAAACGATGTGTAGGTGTGTACTCTAAATACTCTGAGCGTAATAAAGTGTTCAGCCTCCAAAGATCACTTGTCTAGTGTAAATATTTTCGTAAGGATAAGGATTAGTAAAGTCCGAATGTAAACAAGTGGCAATATTGAACTGAATTAAATTGGTGCTGTGATTTTGATGAGCTCTTTAATTTTTTGTGGTATTTGGGTCTTGCTCTTTGTTATTCTTGATTTCACTGGTTAAAAATATTTTCTATTTATTGTGTCAATGCAATGTAGAAAAATGGAAGCTTGCTCTCGATGTTCAGTTGAATTAATGTCGTATTTGTTTATCTTGGTCAGAAAATACTTTGTTTTAAATTAGCGTGCGTTGCAAATGAATGTATAAACAGTAAACACAGGGAATGCTGCGTTTGCAAAAATTGAAACAGTTAAAAAACAATGAGATATTCGTTGGTTCGTTTCAGATCGAGTTGTGAAATGGTAATGGATTGGCAGTTGGATTAAGCAGGCGTTTTATTAAGGAAGTTCGAGGGAATCTGACCTCTGCCCTGTCATATCATTATTTATTATTAGCAAACGCGAACCTAATCTCTGTTAATGATGATAGCATTAATTAATTTCAGTGTCCTGTCCAATAAATCGTATAGGAAGACCTTTTTACGTTGCAAACCTCACTGTGACACAGAACCAAACGAAACAATCAGTCCAGTCAATTGAGTCCAGTCATCGTTTATATAACTGCTTCGGAATTGAATTTCGTTTAACACGTCGATTTATTTGGACGGATGACCTCACATTCAAATACATGTGTACTCCTCTATAGTTTCACAGATAATACCATTTATCCATGTGTTTGGCAGTTTATTTATTACACTACACGAATTCTTCTCTGAAAATATATACACTTTGTATTTGGTTTGGTCGATAATACTGTAGAATTCATTGTGAGTATACGAACATTACTTGTGTATTTAGATTAGCATTTATTTGCTCTGATTTCTTATCTTTTCTCTGTCAGAATCCTCTCTTGTAAAAAAATAGAAACAATGTCCACGATAATGTACAGCAGAATAGAAGTGTGTTTGCTGTATACTGATGAAAGTAATAAATCCCATTCATATACCAAATTTTAGAGTGTAAACAAAATCGAATGCACTAGAACAAGTAAAGAGTGAAATGCAATTCTACAGCGATGATCCCTGGCCAAGCAATAAAACCAAAGTACAAAGTTTTGCGAACAGTACACAAGACCACATCACATGTACTCACATCCACATACAATTCTCAGCTTCCAGCTGCTAGTCAACTCTACTTTGTTCTACTAACTAAACTACATCATCCTTGTACTTATACCATAAACACAACTACATAAACAATTTCTGCCTATACAATGACTTTTATGCACTAATCGCTTGAACTTGTTTTTGTACGCAGTTGTAATCCTTTACACGCTTTTCGTGGCTTAACTTAACTACCTACTTAGTTAACTATAGTTATAAAGGGTAAACCTAATTTCAAGTTATACCCATATTAGTAAGATTTATATTATTATTATTTGTATGTAAACTTTCCATGTTGTCCTCAGGCACGTTATTTCCCGTCAATTCTAATTTCTAATTCAATTCAGATGGGCCACAGGAAAATCCCCAATTGTCCATAAGAATATACTTAATAGATTATGTATAAGAGAAGAGGATGTGTACTCTTATGAATTACAATGCAAACAATGAAGTTTTCCTCACGAATTCTGTATAGTTTGATATTATCATAAAGAATAGACAGGCAAAAGTAAAACCCGTTTTTTAGGGTTTTACTAAAATTCTAAGTATTGGGCAATAATTTGTGTTGCAGTCATTGTTCGCTGAACTCATCTTTTTTTGTAAAAAAATAATACAAAGGGTAATTACCATTCATGGTTTTAAAGAGGTAGAATCTCAATTAGAATTTACATGCAAATGAATTACAGGTCTAAGTCGCTTATGGTTAATTGCAAATTGTAGTCTTAATCAAAGCAATACGAATTAATTACATTATGTACTGCCATTATTTCTATTGGACTAAGTAATTACGGGTAATTACGTAGGTATTCCTATTAAATCCTAAAATTGCGTACACATAATGGGATGTTGATATTACTTACGTATACGTATCGTACGATAGTTGGTTAAAAAGGTGATGAAATGAAGTATTAAAGTAAATCTTGACAGGTTTGACTCATGGTCAGCAGCAGGATTATTTTAACTACAGTTAAGATTGTAAATAATTTATTTGTACATGCACCATTATCTTTAGTGACGAGAACCGCAGCATGAGTCATAACATTAGGTTTATTTGCTCACATGTGGCACGTTATGCCACTATGCACACATCTGTGCTACATCCTTCATGAAAATAACTATGATTGGGCTTTCTGGAAGGGAGGAGTGTAAACCACAGAGATAAATTCAAGACTCAACGATTATCAAGAAGCTTTCGTGTTTTTTACCTAGCCACTCTGTGTACTTAAGTAAACGTTGTAATTTCGTACGGCAAAAAACACAAGTATTTACCCATTGCCTAATAACCCTGGTGTGAGTGTATTCAATACATGAATAAGCTAACAGTAAAGAGAGATGATAATTGTAATGACTTTGAATTTCATTTCTGAACTAATATCTACTGAAATAGTAAATAGAAAACCTGCACTAGTCATAAGTAAGGCATTCAGACATCCGTGAAGTCTGTTTATAACATATTTTCCCATTCCTAATGTATTTTTTCTGTACTGCTGAAGATCTCTATCAAAAAAGGGCAACTATACATACTTAGCTATGTTAATGTATGGTTATGTATTGCACCACATATAAATGCATTTCTTTCATACGTTTTTTGTGTCAAATGTTTATACAATGAAAGTTCTCTTCTTCAGAATACCAATTATTTATGTCATGTTCCTATTTTTAGAGTTTCACTCTCCTGGAGAGATCTATCCATGTGCTTTTACCTACACAAATTATTCTATTGTAACAATAGAGAGACAAACCAAAGTTACTGCGTAGTTTCTTTAATAGGAATATAGCTATCATAACACAGATATTAAATTGCGTATTAATAATTTATGACATGGTTCAACCAGGGGGGATGGTTAACTTGTTTACTAACTTTACAATGAAAATCTCAAAAGTAGCCATCTAGTAATCTAGCGGTTCTAGCGTCGTAAATCAAGTTACTTACGGAATAGCATGTGTCCTCATTCCAGTAAACAGTGATCAGTAAACATCTCCGGACACAAAAATAACTGGAAATAACAAAATCAAATTACTTATGGATCGTACACAAGAATTCTGACGACTTTTCTTTACTTTTTGTTATAAACACCACAGATTCTGAACTGCGTTATCAAAAAATACACAAAATAAACATATTTTGCGATTGGTAATTATGATAATAACTCTTAGGATGATCAAAAGACTTGAACTGCTCGTTCATTGCTGCAAGCTTATATTTCACGGTTATACGACTGAATATATGACTGGGACTGACCAGTAATTTATCGTTAAGAAAAAACGCAGTATTACGCAGTGATACCTCTGTACAGTATTCATACGTTATCTAAAAGCCTGTGTTTACAACGTATTTCCATTTTTCTGTGTGACATTACCTTCAATGTACGAAGAATTTTGTATGCATGAAAAATTTCTACCCAAAATGATAAGGCTTGTAGAAACAAAAGTATTATTAAACAAGGGAACGTTATGTAGATTTTTGCATTTGTTAATTTTACGTGTTAAGGAAAAACGTCCTTGATTTATGTACCTACAGGCATAGTTGCACATTTAAGAGGTGTCAGGTCTCTCGTCATATTTCTGAACTGGCGTACTTACAGCATTAAGCCACACTTTTGTAGTAGGAATACTTTTTGACGAAACCAAATTCGTAGTAGGACATTTATTACTCACGCTGTTTACACATTTCTAAGTACATAGTTTAAGAATGGCAATCAAAGTATTTTGTAGGACAGGGTGAGCGTGAAACTTGAATGGCATCTTTCTACTCTCTTGTCTATACGTACTTGCAAATCATATATATAGTTGAATTAGTTCAATGCTATAATAATGGCAATCAAAGACATGCGTTGCTTCCAAACTATTCTCAAGATATATTAATTTCAGAATTGTTTTTGTCTTGAAACAATTTTTCATTTTACAGGAGAACCTCTAGTTTTTGAATGGTATTACACCATTATTTTATGTTCCTCGATGCACTCTGATCCTCAGTCACATCAATGCACACAGGGGCAAAAATCTTCCTAAGAATATGCATCACATTATTGCTAATATTGCTAATAAGTAGAGAGCCAGCAGTATATGAACAAAACGCTTTCGTCTGTGCGTCTTTGTTGTTGCAGTGCAAGAAGGCAGAGTTTGCTGATCTGAAGACAATCTATTCAGCATTATCTAGGTCATGGGAACCAATGCTCAAATGATTTGGCTCGTCCAAAGTTTGACGTGGAATGGCTACCGCAGAACAATTCTCATGCAAGCAAGGTGTGCTTAATTAATTAGATAAAGTAGTGTACCATTACGAAAAGTTAGTTCATGTAATTTGTCGTTAGCTTTTAATTTAGCTTTCTGTTTTCTTGTACATATATACGATGTGTTGATTGAAAAATGTCGGACGAAGTAATTAAATTAAATCATTTAGTTCAGGAAAATAGTTTCGATATGGCAATAATATCTCTTGATTTAGCTCGAAGACACAACCGCTCCGGTTGGACTTTTAGAACGCTGTGCCATATTTATCGAGGAGAGTTCAAACGAAGGGTTTGCGCAGACTTCCTGGGAATAAGGCAGAAGTTGATAAATTTTTTGATACTTAAGCGAAAGTTCCAGATACAGACATTCAAAGTTTGAACCTGGCAGTGGATAATGTGACAACTGCTTTAAAGAAGCTTTTTGGCGATATGGACAATTCCATTTGATCTCCTGATGCACTGTCTCTTAATCATTTAAGTTTAAAAAGTGTATATTTATGCAGTATATATGTAATCTTAAGAAGATTACTATTAGCAAAGGACTCCGACACAATGGTGTATTTCAGGGTTTTAAGACAAAAAATAAAATATCCATAATTTGTGCATGGCAAAGATATTGCTGATTGACGAGCGTCATCTTTTTCATATGCATAATAAAACTGAAGTTTCGATACAAGACATTAATTAAAACATTATGACATGATACTATTTTGCTATTTTGCATAACAGTACAGTCACGAAGAATGCTAAAAATATAGATTGAATTAGAACAAGAAAGAAAGCAAAAAAGAATTTTCGTAAGGACATTAATGACTGACTGACTGACTGACTGACCAATTTAGTTTTCATTTTCCATGGATACTCCTTATGGAAACTGGTAGGAAACTGGCACTAATTAAACATGAACATGTACTATTCTACTTTTCCACCGACATAAACTGGACTGACATCGTTTCATTCATAACTGAAATCATTTCAAAGAAATAATTAGAAATTAGTTTGACCTTAAACTACTGATATCGTACTGAAACATTAATTCTTAAACCCGTAACTCGAAATCAGTAAAGATGGGAATGATTCTTGATTTGCCTCATTATTTAGGATTTCTTATAGCCATCCTGGACAGTGTAAGATAGGTTATGATTTTTAACATGAAATGACGGTGTTTTCAAAGGAAGACAACAATTTCAGTACTAGATCTTTTATGGAAATACTTTTTACACCTGGTGTACTGAAATTTCAGTTTTGCAAATTCATTTCTCAAACAGGTTGGGGGTCTCATTGGTACATTCATTGCCAGTTTCCTTGTTGATGCATGTTACCATGTATTGGATAGAGATGATTTTGATGCGCGCGACCTGAAACGCATGCATTACAAGGATCGAGTGTTACCGGAAAGTAAACTTGTAGCGTGGAAAGCTGCAGCCAAAGCTTTTAATTACATTGCTGATTTTGAATATATTGGTCCAGAAACAAAAGAGAATGAAAGTGCAAGTAAGTTAGATTTAAAAGAAAAGAGTCGTATTCGAAAGATTGTTCCTCCAAAATGTTTCATTGTAGTTGGTATTCATTTTCAGATTGGCTGATAACATTA